>WYDI02034854.1:0-35340 GCA_009867235.2 Psittacus erithacus
TCTCCTTCCCCCCCTCCTCCCCCCCCCCTCCCCCCCCTTTTTCCTTCCCTCCTTCCCCCCCCCCCCCCCTTTCCACCCCCCCCCCCAGCTTTTTTCCTGTTTTCCCCCACTTTTTTCCTGTTTTCCGCCCCTTTCTTTGGCAGTACAGCTATTTGCTGCACATGCAGAGCTTGAGAAAGATAGAGTTCTTTTAAAAAGTACAACTACAAGTGGGTTGCCAAGTATAATAATAAAGAAAAGAGTAGAAGCTACCTTTTAACAGGAGCGAGGCATTGCTTGGATTTGGGCTAAGCTTGCTTTACGTTGAAGACCATCTACTGCACAGAGGTTTGAACCCAAATCAGAACTGCACTGCCCTCCTGTGTCCACAGCAGGTAAATCGCGTGTAGAAAGGGAAAGGGTTAGAGAAACACAGCTCCGTTACCGAGGGAGTGTCTAGTTTTGTGCCATGTATGTTAAGCAAAAAGGACAAAATTATTCCTGTGCCTGACTACTTAGAGAAGCCAGGTTACATATATATATATAGATATAGATATAGATATATTTACATAAAACTCCAACTCTGCCTGCTTAGGGCAGATTTTGCTCTCAGCTTCACCCAAAACACACAGAAAAAGTGGATTGTCCAAATGGCAGTGTTTTTTTCCAACTATGCATTCAGTGCCCAAACATTTTGGAAGCTTTGCAAGATGCTCTGCTTTTACATGCAACCGGTTCAGGCTCCAGTGAAGCCTCATGTAAAGACTTCAGGGATCCTGACCATTTCATAACTGTTTGGATTTGAAAGCCATCACTGACAATATATCCAGGGATAGAAAGCTCTTCTGCATATGTGAGGTTGCTCAGTTAGTTATTTTTACCACCCCAAATGCTAAGTTCAGCAAATTCGCGGGTTTCTGGAAGGCTCAGGCTGAAACATCTGAAAACCAGGATGTACAAAACCGAGCTCTCCATGCAGCCCTCATCTAACCACTGCTGGAGCCAGCAATAAGCCTGTGGGGGTTTAGCCAGCACACTCCAGTGGTGTTGGCTTTGCCAGGTACAGCTACATTGAACAGCCTGGAAGCTAATTCAAAGGGCTTTGCAGGGACATGAAATGGTGGGTAACAAAGAGTTTCCCAGAAGTCCCTTCCCCTTGTCCAGCTTGCAGCAGAGTGGGCTTGCAGTGTCCTGAGCAGTGAATGGTTCTGCTCTCGCATCTCTGTACCTGCATGGTGGCTCCATCCACCTGCTAGCCTAGAAATAAAATAGCTCCTTGAGCACCAGAAAAACTGAGGTCTAGGCCAATCTTTCCATGAAAGGCTAGGAATAAGAAGAGCAACTCATTTCAAAATGAGATATCATGCACTTAAAAGGAAACAGTGGCCTGCACGAGTAAGTAGATGGTATAGGAAACCATATGTGAATTTATAGAGCTGTTGCTTGTTAAGGAGTGCCCTCTGGTGCTGCATACAAATCGGGAGAGTCTTGCACTTCCTCACTGAAGTAATCCAAGCCACACACTGAATAGGGCTTTCCTCCCTCTTATGCCAGTACATCTTGGTAATGTCTCTTCAAAATGAGTTGGTTCCTAGAAGTCAAGCTCAGAGATCTGTATCTAATAGCAACAGCAATTTAGAACAGCAATAATAGAACAGCAATAATTCTCTAATAATTCTCTACTAGAACAGCAATAAGGCATGCAATAAGGCATGCAAGCAGTGAAAGCAGGAAATGGGAGACTGAACACCAAACTTGATTCAGTGTTGCTGATAAGGGATAAACAGGACAGATCCTGGAGAGGACAGATTTGGAATAAACCAGCAAAGGATTAATTGAAGGGAGCTGCACCAGGTTTACTGCAATGATAACATAAAAGTGGTAATTCTTATTCCTTGAAGTGTTTTGAAGACAGAACCTTTCATAGTTTCAAGAAATCACAGATTCCTTCTCAGGGACAAAAGTGAAAATAATATTAATAGAAAAATTATTTATTGTCAGATATTTCTAAGCATGGAAGCTGAAAGTCAAAATAAGCCACGATCTTTAAAGCCCCTGAGACTCAATTTTGAGTTTACTGAATCACTGTATATCCAGATGAATCTGCCAGGGAATTAAGTTCCATGAATGTGGGTCTGGAATTTGGTCTCCAGCTTCTCTGAGTGTCACATTATTCAGTTCTGGGGACTTAAAAGTTCAGATGACAAAACCTCAGCATACAAATGATATGGCCATTAAAGAAATCAAGTCATATTTACCCAAACCCACAGTTAAGAAACAAAAATACCCAATCAATTAATAGCAAAACTGCATGACTACCATCTCCAGTGTGTTCCAGCTGCGAAAGAAATGAGTCACTGGTTTGGGGAACTTGAGCAAAGCAGTAAATCTACTTCCTGCTCTTGTAACTTGGATAACAGCAGCTGAACATCTGCCTCAGCTCCCAGCTGCATGATTTGGCTACCAGTCAAAGAGTTCCAGTAAATATATTGGGTGACCTAAATCTTGTACTAGTGCACAAGCGTCAATGAACACTACTACTCAGTTTGCAGAGGCAGGTGACCCCTAGCACCAAGTGAAACATTGGAGGAATTGCTCTAATTTGTGACAATTTGTCATGAATCACAGGGATTACTCCTCTGGGAAGAACTCTGGAATAACAGTGTGGCCTGCTTGGCAGCAAAAATTGTTACATTTATATTAGTCAATGGTTTCTTAGGAACAGATCATAGAATCCCAGACTGGTTTGGGTTGGAAGGGACCTTAAAGCTCATCCAGTTCCAATCCCCTGCCACAGAGGGGGCACCTTCCACAAGACCAGGATGCTCCGAGCCCTGTCGAACCCCGCCTTGAACACTGCCAGGGATGTTTAATCAATAAACAGAAGCAAGAGATGCAGAAGCTTTTACATCCATACCACACTGAGTTCAGCTTTTCAATACTTAAAGGGGGTTTATAAGAAAGATGGTGACAAACCTTTTAATAGGGCCTGTTGTGACAGGACAAGGGCTGATGGTTTTAAACTAAAAAGAGTAGTTTCAGAATAGATATTAGGAAGAAATTCTTTCCTAAGAAGGGTAGTGAGGCACTGGAACAGGCTGTACAGAGTGGCGGTAGATGTCCTGTCCCCGGAAACATTCAAGGTCATGTTGTATGAGGCTCTGAGGAGCCTCACCTAGTTGAAGATATCCCTGCTCATTGCAGGGGGATTGGATTTAGATAACCCCTGAAGGTTCATTCTGACACAAACCATTCTATGATTCTAAGGTCAAGAAGTTCATAGGCTGGATTTGATTAGTCTGGTCCCTTGAATTCGCTGTCTGCACTACCCTTGTTTGAAGCTATCTGAAAAGGCAGTTGTTGGTTCAGACCCTCAGTTCTACTGCAGAGCATATCTCGTGTGCACCTAGAGTAGAGGCTCTGGTTTAGCATCTTCTGGAAAGAATCTTAAGTGTGTCCAGCAAAAGTGCTCTGCAGATCCAAGTGACAAATCGGAAATGGGAATAACTTCAAAACCATAATGCTGTTCCAACACAAAAAATGCTTTGGTAGACGCAGCCACTGCAGCCATTGTCCTGCGTTTTCCTGTTTTTCTTACATTTTTCCATTGCATTAAAAGCAAAACATTGAAGAACTTTAAAGACGGGTGTGATGGGTGAGAACTGAAAAGCTCTCTGTCCATAGGGTTTTGGGGTACATTAAAGAGTGCAGTGTTAGAGTGGATAAAGAGTGGATAAAGACTCTTCTCAGTTCCTGAGTCAGTTTGTAGAGGCTACTGCAGTCTGGACGTACCCAGACCGCACAGCGCAGCAAGAATTCTTTCTGTTTTTCAGCCTTTTGAACCCCTTTATGATGATGGTGCATTTCTTACTGTGCTGTCAAAGAAAAGCTTTGAGGTTTCATTCCTTATGTGTTTTTGGATGTTCAACTATTCCTTCCAAAATGACTAGGTGAAGATTAAGATATCAGTGGCAATTTTTTCACCCCATTATTACACAAAAATGATGTCTTACATTTAAGATGTCAATCATTTATGAAAATTACAAGTATGCATATTTTTTGCAAGTATGTTCCAGTGTTTTGATGAATATTTTTGGTAGGATAGGTATTTCTCCTAACAGAAAAATTTGTTGAAAGAAGAGTTTGAGATAAACCTGTAAAAGACCTAAGCTTATACGAAAGAGGCATTCAAAACAGACACTGAACAGACAAATTTGGAGCTATTTTAACACTATGCTCCAAGCAGATGCATTCACAGCAACTGTGTCAACTTCTGGAAGTTACTGGTTTGAAATGTTACCTTTGAAACCACATTTACGTCTGTTTCAGAAGTGGTACTCTGTGGTCAATGATGATGACTAAGAAAATCTGTTTTGTTTCAACAGACTTCCCAGAGGATTATGTCAGCTGAAATAACTTTTCCCCTTCTACTTGCAACACAATTTGGGTATGTTAAGTCCCTATACAAATGTGTGTTCAGCCCATTTTGTTTTTCAGTTAACTCCTGCAGCGTCAACAAGGACTTTACTAGAGTTAACTGTCTTGTAGTGAAGAGTCAAGGCCAGTTTCAGGATTTGATTCAGGCAGGGTATGTGCAACGTTGCTGAGGCATCACCTTGCCTACAACACTTCTTTCCTGTTATTGCAGGGGGAGCATGTTGTACAGAAACTCACTTCAGCAGGGACATACAGAGAAGAACACAGACTTGCAAAGCCAGCTCACCATGCCTTGAAAATCAGCATCCTGCTCCTGGGAGCTTCAGCGTGTGCCTACCAATACTGCCTGTCTGCCTTCACCCAGTGATTTATACTGCACCACATAAGTGAACTATAATTTTATTAGCAGCTATCATGATTGCTGACTCCAGGGCAAAAGAAGGCAGACAGGCATAGGTGAGGATGAGTAAATCCGAGAGGAAGCATGTTTGCAATACTGCTCTTGTGCCTCACAGGAGACACAGCCATGACCCAATGTGCAAACAAAGGGATCATCAGAGTGTACCAGGCATGCTCATGCCTGCACCTGTGCCTTGGACATGAATGGTAGCCTGTTCAATAGTGCAAGAGCTTGCTTTGTTAGTATTTCCTATATTGGAAATAAAAGAAGCTTACACCTCTTTCTCTGGCTCCTTAGTCCCCCAGCCCACAGACTAAGCAAGAATTTACCATCTTGCTATAAAAAGAAAAGGGGAGGCTCAGAAGCTCTCTTATTCTTTAAGAGATTTTAAACTGATGGATTGAAAGTGGGGGAGCTAGTAAATCTGCTGGGGTTCGACGGCATAGGTCTGATGATGTCTAAACTGTGAAACTTTGACATTTGTAAATGTCCAGTTAAAGGCAACATTAAAGACAACGAGCTCTTTTGCTTTTGTGGCTTTGCTTACCAGCTACAGTGTCCCACATCGAAGCAGGAGGATTGGGAGGAGAGGAGAAAATCCATCAGAAATTTAGCAGCTTGAAAAAAAAATAAACGTTTATAATCAGTTTGAGGGCTCAGTGGATTTGTGAAATCGTTTGGGATTAACAGGCTATTGATTGCTAATAAAACAATATTTAGCTTTGTCTGATGAACAGCAATGGAAAAAGGTGTGGGCACCTTGTCAAATAAGACCCATTGAGGGCAGATGATGGGTTAAGTGTGGGGGTTTGAGTGGCAGCGTGGGTGCCTGGTCTTCAAGGAGAACTTGTCAGTTGTTAGTAAGGCTGGTGAAAGGAAGGACGCCAGCGCCTGATGGCTGGGGTAGTATTGATGCAAGTTAGCTGACTAATCAGATTGAAAAAGTCTCATGGTATTTATGTCATTTTAATTTTCATCAAACAATTGGAGACGACAGCACTCTATTAAGAAGAGGTTGATCCAGAACTAAAGCTAAATAAATTAGGGTCTCAGTTTAATCAAATTATCCTTCTACTGGCCTTGGATTAACCAAGGGAGACAGCGTCCGTCTAGGCACTTCTCATTGGCTGGTTTATTTTTCTTTAAAGAAGCTGCTCCAAAGAATGGGAGATTTAACACTCATAGCTACTACTTATTATACCTCAAGTAAGCACTTTTTAAAGAAGTGGGAATTAATATTTATTGGGAGAATTTACAGTTTTACCAAAGGATATTTCCATTTTTATGTTAGTTTTGTGCAGTTTTAGTTTTCAGAAATGAACTGAAAATGAAGCAAAAATCTGTCAATAAAAAAGCTAAACCAAGAGAACCTGTAAAAAACTGGCTCAAAAATCTTATCTAATGATATCTTGTTTGATTCACAAGGGATAGTTTTCTTGCCTTAAAAATCATCTGATTGCACATTCACATTTAGCTATTTTTTACTTGCATTATTTGTGCAGGGTAAGTCATTCTTTTTCCTTCTTCTTACATTCTTTAGACCTCTGGGAGAAGCCTTTGAGGTAGTTCGATTGTTTCTGAAAAAAACAATTTTTCCAAGCTATATGGTATCTAATTTACACAAAGAGATAGTAACTCTCTTTTTGATACTAGTAACACAAAGAAATTATGTGTTTATAAATCCTCTACAAAGATTTAACTGACTTGTTGCAGTGAATTTTTCGAAACCTTGAAATCATGACATACTCCCAATGTGTGTGTTGTCAGAATCATGGTGTCTCTCCAGTTTTCTAGATAGAGAAACAAAAGTAAAATAGCACATCTTTTGCTGCAAGCAACCAAATTAATTCCAGTTAACTATGAAGTTTATCTTTGAAACATGCAACATGATGGGTACCCCCTCCCATCTTTCTTGGAAAAATAATTTTACAAGAAAAACACTGTCAGCGGATGTGATCCTATGCCTGATTTGAGGGACTTCTTAGAAGGTCAGGTCATGACAAGACAATGGGGAATGGCTTTAACCTGACAGAGGGGAGATTGAGATGAGCTCTTAGGCAGAAGTTCTTCCCTGTGAGGGTGGTGAGGTGCTGGCACAGGTTGCCCAGGGAAGCTGTGGCTGCCCCATCCACTGTTCAAGGCCAGGCTGAATGGGGCTTGGAGCAACCTGGTCTAGTGGAAGGTGTTCCTGTCCATGGCAGGGGCTTCGAACTGGATGAGCTTTAAGCTCCATTCCAACCCAAACCAGTCTGGGATTCTGTTACTTCTAACTTGGTTTTCTCTGCTTGTGATCACCAATATTGCTCCTTGTTCTGCTAGGGGAGTCACAACTCAGGAAAAGTGGACCCTACAAAATATCACACTCTTCCTCTACTTGCATTTTAGTTCTGCTCTTCAAGGCATTATTATCATGCCCTTGGAAATCTAGGCACTAAGCAGTAGATTCCTGAAATAGCG
The DNA here is from genome assembly GCA_009867235.2 of Psittacus erithacus. Taxonomy (NCBI): domain Eukaryota; kingdom Metazoa; phylum Chordata; class Aves; order Psittaciformes; family Psittacidae; genus Psittacus; species Psittacus erithacus. The sequence continues at coordinate 7,274 of WYDI02034854.1, forward strand.
ATGAAAACTTGCACTAATGCTCTTTTCATTTATGATTTCTAAATTGCTACAGTTTCCATCATTTATTTAATAAAGCAACACATTGTGATGGGAGGACTGAGTGTAACAGAGTGTTTGCGATCATACTCTGTGCTTTGGGGAGCATCATTCTTGGCACTTGTATGTAGCAGGCTGGGTTTAGTATCCAAGGAGTACAGTGTAAAACCTGAGACAGTTTGAACTTTCTAGATAGAAAATGTTTTTGAAAAGTAGTCTTCAGTCTTGAGTTTGGTTCTATGCATTTATCTGTTGATGACCTTGAGTGGTTAAAATTGAACAAGTATAACTGACCACACAAGTGACTAAGAAGTAATTTGGCTATTTAATGTTAAACTTGAAACATTTTCTCTCTGTTATTTTCTGATTGATTACACAGGGTAAAGTCATAGATATTTAATAATAGCATGCAAAAAATATTTCATTTGTTTCCTATGTGATTACTATTAACATTCTTTCTTTGCTTTTGACTAATGACAAGCACTGGGATCACAAAAAGGAGTGACACAGGTGGAGAATGAAGTTACACATGCTTGGAAATCCCGATGAAACAAAGCCCATGAGCGACATGTTGACACTATATTTTGTGTGCAAACACTGTCTAACAGCCTCCCCAGTGTTGTGCTTCCAGATCAGAGGGAAAAAAGTTTGAAATGCAGTAAAAAAATGGTAAATATTTGAAGTTGCTTCCCCTTGGCGTGGATTATGAAATAGTAATCCATTACATTGTAAATCTTTCTGTACCATGCAAATCCATTTACAAGGATTAGGACATTTTAACAAAGATGATCATATTTCAAGCAGTACCAGTGTAAGTTAACCTCTTCTGCAGGGTTTCATACAGTCTTCACCCAACATGTTGTATACACTGACTCAAATGAGCAGGTGCTTTGCATTTATGGAGAATCTGAATTCACACCATAATAAAGAAGAAAGTTCAGTTACAAGGCTGTGCAGCACATTTAGTCTCTGAGTGGACTCAACAATAGCTGAGGGTGTGCAGTGGAGCAAAGAGTACGGAATCAGTGACCCCTTGCCCCTTTGGTGAGGGAGAATTCTAGTAAAACACAAAGAAGCTGCTGTTTCTGCTTTTGCTGCTATCAGTCCAGCATTCCTAACAGAGCAGTGGCTGTTAAATCTATTTCTGTGATTAGCTGCTTGAGCAAGAGTAGAGAAAAAATAGGTATAATTGTTCTGTGTCACTTCTATACCTTTCATGAAGATAGAAGCATCTGTCTTGCCTCGATTCCTTCTGTACATTCAAGGTACGTAGCATTTGGCCAGCATTTTGCACTAATTCCAATTCAGTGAGTAGTACTGAGTTGCTGTGTAAGGAAACAAACCCATAAGGAGCACTGATTTACACCACTGAGTAGGGTTTGCACAGTTGATGTTATCTTGTCATGCTTCTAGGAGTAATTCTGAATGGATATGGAATTTGAAAATGAAACACAAAGCAGAACGTATGAAGGATTCTGATTTAGTAGCTCTTAGATCCTTTTGCAAGCCTGTCACCCTAGTCTTATCTAATATCAGTTTCCATACTGAGATTTTTTTGTCTCCCTTTGGGTTTGCCTATTACTAACCATGACTAATCTGGTTAATTAGTACCATACTTAAAAGCCTCCTTTGCTAGCCATGAGAGATAGGAGGGTAAGCAAAAGGGAAAATTAAGATACATGGGACAGATTGACAAGTACAGATCAGAAATCAGAGATTATAATCCAGACAAGTAAATTCAGACTTTCAGGTTTTCTTCTTGAATTCTGCATTCCCCCTTTTTTTTTTCTTCTTCTCACCATCAATTCAAATCTCTGTAATTTTACACTTAGAAAGATCACTGAATTTGCACACTAAAACAGACCCTTTGCACACTGAAACAGACTAGAGTCTCTCCCTTGGTTCCACCCCCCTAGAAATGGCCACAACCTGTGAAAATGATAATGGTGGTGGTCCCTCTGCTGAGTAACAATAACTACCATGTACTAATCAGCACATTGTACCTACGCTTATGCTGTGTGCTACCCATTGAGATTAATTGCTGCTGCAAACCAAGCCTTTCTAAAATTAATATAATGTAGAATAGCTTCTTATAAAACATAATATTGGAGATGACAAGGGAAGAGATTATTGCCATGTCTGCCCTGGTGCAGAAAGCATGTGCCTCGATGCTCCAACATTTTAATTTGGGGCTAGGAGCTGTAGCTTGGTCCCATGGCCTACAGTCCTGGAGGAGCCTGGAGGTTTCCTTTGAAAAAGGAACCTGTTTGATACATTCTGAGGCCATGCTGTACTGTGGACCAACGCGTGGGAAGTGGGGGAGTTTGGCATACCACCTTTTAAAGGGCACATCTGAAGTGTACGAAGAGCGGGAGGTGTTCCTGCCCATGGCAGGGAGGTTGGAACTGGATGGTTGTAAGGTCTTTCCGACCCAAACTGTTCTATAATTCTGTATGTGATCTAATCAACAGCAGCATAAGCAGCAGACGGAAGGAGGGGATCCTGGGCCTCTAATGCGCTCTGGGGAGACCGCCCCTGCAGTCCTGCATCCAGATCTGAGTTAATAACACAAGAGGGCGGTGAAGCTGCTGCAGAGAGTCCAGAAGAGGCCACAGAGGCGCTGTGAGGGCTGGAGCAGCTCTGCTCTGGGAAGAGGCTGAGAGAGTTGGGCTTGTTCAGCCTGGAGAAGAGGCGGCTTCAGGGTGGCCTTAAAGCAGTTTCCAGTGCCTAAAAGGGCTACAAGAAACCTGGCGAGGGGCTTTGGACAAGGGCCTGTAGGGACAGAACAAGGCTTTAACCTGACAGAGGGGAGATTGAGATGAGCTCTTACGCAGAAGTTCTTCTCTGTGAAGGTGCTGAGGCGCTGGCACAGGTTGCCCGGAGAAGCTGTGGCTGCCTCTTCCCCGGCAGTGTTCAAGGCCAGGTTGGACAGGGAAGGTGTCCCTGCCCATGGCAGGGGCTTTGACTGGATGAGCTTTAAGCTCCCTTCCAACTGAAACCAGTCTAGGATTCTATGAAGAGACAAAACAAAGCAGGTTTGGTAACCTGCCTCGAATGTTAAATACTGTCTTTTTCAGATGACACTCAAGCTTTGTTTTGCTATGTAATTTTTTTAAACCACTTTTTAACTTCTGCATGTCCCTCTGTTGCAAAAGTCTGTTGCTAAACTTAAAACGCTGGTAGTCATGTGTTCTTTCGTTTAACTCTGCCATCACAGCCACACTACTTGTGGAAAACAAGAAACCCATCTGCCACTTGCTTCTCAACTGCACAAGGTACGATTCCTCCTCCAAGCAGAAATAATCTCTTGTATTTCAGGCTGGCTGAGGGGCAATCCTTTATATGTCCGCCCGCTTTTCTCGCTATCAGGCATTACCACAGCCAAAGCCGCGGCCGCCCCAGCGAGGGCAGCGCTGATGACGAACCCGCATGCCCACCCTCCGCCACAGCTCGGCCCCACAAGATGGCGCCGCCCCCGGCTCTCCCTCCCCTCACTGCGGGCGTTTGAAACGTAACAGTTCGGCCCCAACTTTCACCGCCAGGGGGCGCGCTAGCGCCCCTAGCCCGCCCTTCCCCGCGGACGTCGGCGGGCGGGGCGGGGCCGCTGCCCGGAAGCGGCCCACGTGGGGCGGTGGCGGGGCGATGGGGACCCAGTGGATGCCGGGTGGGTACCGGGGATTCTCTTTTTCTTCCTTCCTGTTTCCTTTCCCACCTCTACCACCCCCTCGGCACTGGTCGGTAAGTGTCCGCTGCTGTCGGCTCCACAGGGACCGCCGTGCCGCCCGCCGACGAGGAGATGCCTGAGCTGTCCGACGGTGAGGAGGCCTGGGAGGAGGAAGGCACCACTGAGGACCTGCGGACCCGCTGCCTTTTCTGCGACAGGTTTGGCAGCCACCCCGGGGCCGCGGTGTGCGCTCGTTATCCCCACGATGGGACGAGGTGGGGGTCCTGAGGCGTGGTGGTACCCGTGCAGCTCCTGAGGAGGGGAGCCTGGGGAGCGAGTGCCCGCAGCCAGCCCGCGGGGGCAGCCGTGTCACGGACATGAATAATACGTTGTTTATATCTGGGTGCTGTAGACTGCTGGTGTTCTGTGTGGCCTCTCTAGAGCCAGAGGGCTGTTAAATCCAGGCTAAACGAGGAAGAGATATGCGAAGGGTATCCCCCTCTCCTCCCTCTGAAGCAGCATGACAGCTTCTCTTCTGAATTCTCTCCATAATCTTTTGCCATCGTCAGTGAACAGATGTTAACTTTTATTGTGATGCAGGAGACCTCACTGGCCAACTCTGTGTGCAGTTCTTAGATTTTGGCTTAAATGCTGTCTCTGCACTCAAGGTTTTGAAAGTTAATAGCACTTGTGGTTTTGTCAAACAGAGGGTTTGCATTTATTACCTTTCGGTGTAAAATGTTTTTCAAACAAGGTAAAAGTTTTTTTTGTGACCAAGTGCCTGTTCGTCCTTTCTCAAAGGCAGAAATTGTAAGTTCTGGACACATTGCCTAGCAGGTCCGAACAGAGCATAGCAAGTGTTTCTAAGTGTGTTCCAATTTCTCAATGTGCTAATACTGCGTGTTTAATAACTTGTTATTTACAGGTTGTTTACTTCTGCTGAAGGCGTGTTTTCCCACTGCAAAGCAGAGCATGAATTCAATGTTTGTGATGTGATCCGGAAACATGGTAAGATTTTTCATGACTCGTCGTTTCCTCCCACATACCACCATCCGACTTAAACTGCGAAGATTAGTTTGTTCCTAACTGACTTTGTGGTTGTAGCTGGAGATTCCATGATTGAACAAGATAAGTTATTGTAGAAGAGTGCTTATGTGTTATCTTTACGTTGGCAGTTTCCCATGTGCTTTATCTTCTGGAAAAGCTCTCGACTAGTAACAAAAATAAGATTGATCTCTGCTGGCTTGTGCTAAGTCCCCACTGTCTGCTTGATACTGCTGACGTCTTTTAAGTTGTTTGCAGTCTTGGCTTATGTTCCTTCAGTTCATCACAGGAAGATATATCCTCCAATCTCTGTTTCAGTCTTTACAAGTGAAGTTTAATGTTGGCTTTGAATTGAAGCTGTCATGTATTTAGGCCAAAGACTGAAGGAAGAAGGTGCAAATAGGAAGATGTATGTGCAGGGGATTGCTATTTAAACTACTGTTATTTCTGAGCAAGATTTTAAATCAGTATTGGTCTGTATTCCTGATGAGTAGGATCAGTTTCCATTTTATTAAGCAGAAAGCTAAAAATACAAAGAGGTTTAACAGCCTAAAATATCAGCAGGATGTCTAGTAGGAGATAAATGTGCTTGTCCTGATGTAGTTGCCTGTCAAATGAATGAACTCCATGTTCATAGTCCACATTTGCATGGGTTCCATTCTTAATTTGCTGCAAATGTATTTGTCCTGAGAGTAACAGTTTCCTGGTTTAGTCCTAACGAGAATAAAAATGCAAATGGCAAACTTCAGATAAGAGGCTTGCACTAGTTAATGACATACAACTCAAAGGGAAACTGGCCAACTGATCAAGTAGCTAGGATTCATATCATTGTAAGATGTGTGCGGTTTTCTGCAACATAAATTGTCTCTCTTCCTCATGCCCTCCTTTCTTTCTTTTCAGGACTTGATTTTTATGGATACATTAAACTAATAAACTTTGTTAGATTAAAGGTAGGTGTGCCATGTACTGCTACTGTCACTTACGTCTGGAGGAAGGGAAATTAAGATGCCGATCTTTCAGTTTGTCCTTTTTTAATAACTATAGAATTTGGTATTTCTAAAAATAAGAAATCACAGGGATTAAAATAACCATGAATTGGCTTATTTAGATATAAAGTTATTTTAAAGTATATTTACTTAATGTGAGTTTTGTTGTTTCCAGAAGAGGATGTTCAGACTTGCAAAAACCCCAGGCTGTAGAGTATCATGTTGTTTTGTTACTTTATCTCAGCCTTTGACTCTGCTGTCTTGCCCCAGTAACGGGTTCGCTTCTTAGTGAAGTTTCTCAGTGCTTGTGTGTGTACTGGTATAAAAGAGTCCTTTCTGGGGACATGAGCTATCCAGACCCCTACTGCTCTGTTAGTAAGAACAGCACCTTAAGTCACAGAACCTAAAATTAATCTCTGCTAAAATGATACCAGAAGCAGGAAAGCCGATGAGAACCTACAGTTTCAAGTTAGGCCTGGGTGTATTTTGTGTAGTCTCTGACTTTGAAGTATGTTCCTTGGTTGTTCCCTGAAAGTTTAGGTGTAGATCTGGTAATCATCTTACCTAATTAAGCATTTTTTTTACTTGAACCTTAAAACCTTAAATCCTCAAATAGTTATTTAAGACATCACTAGCTATGGGGAGTAAACACAAAAATGGAAAAACTGAAGTCCTGAATCTCACCTCTCCTTTCCTGGCAAAGTATTAACTTGCCAGATGCAAGCAAGAGAGAATCCACAATTTCTGACACTTGTCCCTACAGCGCTGTTTGTGTGAAAACACTTGGCATGATGAGTATCTTGGCTTTATTGGTTAGCCTGACTGCTAGCTGATGCGGGCAAGTGCCTGAGTAAACTTGGTTCCTAATACCAGTTTAATCCTGCAAGTGTCGTTCAATGTCTGTCAGTCTGTTGTGCCTGACTGCTCATACTGAGCTCCTTGACCCTGTAGCTTCCTGGGCTTTGGGATTAGCTCATAGGTGTAGTTTTACACTATTCTCTGGTTACTGTGGTTGTAGTGGCAGTTGTCAGGGTCCAACTGGAGAAAAACCCAGTGTCAGAAATATTTCGTTTGTGATCCCCAGAGTGAAATGAAGACACAAGCGAGGTCAAGTACTGTAATTGATCTGTTTGTTTGTTATAAAATATTATAAAAAAGATAGTGATAGGACAGGTCAGAAAAAAAGGATAGAAATTAAGCAAGAATTCAGAGTGCAGAAGGATAGTCTCCGCCATGGATCCAGTGGCATCCCGAGGGTCCTTAGTCATTGTCTTTGGTGGTGGGTGTCCTCCTGGGTCCGTAGTTTTCATCAGAGGTGCGTGGCCATAACAGCAATTACCTTTACCCCTTTTATTTTGTGTTGGGGGTAGTATCTCTTTTAATGTTATGTACTGCACATTCCTGGTGGGTCATGTGCTTCCAGTTTTGCTGGTCTTGCAGCCAGCTCTTCAACTGCACATGTCTGTCAGCAGTCCTTGAGATAATGGACAGCAATTCCTCACGCCAGTCCTTAAGATAATGGACTGTGGAGTCATATCTTGGCTCTTCCCACCCATCTCGCAGACAATGGAGAGTGGAGTCCCATCTCAGCTTCTCATACCAGTCTTTGAGACAGCAAACAGCAGAGTCTTGTTTTAGTTCAGTCTGTCACAGCAGTGTGCTAAGTTCTGGCTGTCAGAGACAGGATGGAAGCCAGAACTTGATTTATTTACTGTTCCCACTAGCCATGCTTTAAAGTAGTATCTTTCTCAGCCTTTGCTACAAAGCTGCTTAATAATGCTCTGCTTATTTTAATGCCTGGAAGAACAGATCTTTGCCTTATTTTCTTGAATGAAATTTAAGGTGTTTTCAAAGAAACAGCTTACATTCTCCTCTGTTTTTGTCTAGAAACCAACAGGGCCATATTTGAGTTCTCTTAGCAGCCCATTGCCCTGGGAAGGAGAGGAATATTTGAAACCAGAGCTAGAAGATGATCTCCTCCTTCAGTTTGGTAAATAAATATGTTTCAGGATGACTGTACTGCTTTGTAGGGTAAATGTGGTGTTGGCAGAGTTCATGTCTGTCGTGGTTTAAGCCCTGCCATGCAGCCCACTCACTCACACCCTCCCCCCTCTTCCTCCCTCAGCTCCTGGAGGGATGGGGAGGAGAAACAAAAGAATACAACTCCCACAGGTTGAGATAAGAACAGTCCAGTAACTAAGGTGTAACACAAATCACGACTGCTACCACCAATAATAATAATAAAGGAAATAACAAGAGAAGAGAATACAGTGGCTCACCACCAACCGATACCCAGCCCCACCCCAAGCAGAATCTCCAGCCCTTCTGGGTAACTGCCCGTTACATCCTGGGCATGACGTGCTGTGGTATGGAATACCTCTTTGGCTAGTTTGGGTCAGGTTTCCTGTCTGCTTCCTCCTGGCTTCCCCTCCTCCCTGGTAGAGCATGGGGCTCAGAAAGTCCTTGGTCAGTCTAAACATTCTAAGCAGTAGCAAAACACATCGGTGTTATCGGCACTGTTCCCAGACCAAAAGTCAAAAACATAGCACTGCACCAGCTACTGAGGAGAGAAATGACTGCTACTGCTGAACCCAGGACAATTTCATATAAGCATCATCACTGTTATTGACTTACAGCCATGGAAAAGTCCACATACTAGCTGAAGTCATGACATTAAGTCACACTCTAAAAATTTTACCGCATATCATTTGTTGGCTTTTAGTGATTGAGATTTCCATAGCCCTGTTCTGTTACTTGTATTCACTTATTGTACATAAGGTGTTCATAGTGAAGACGCTGTATGTAATAATTAAGCAGGTCAGAGAGGCACTCCATCCAGACCTAATTGGAAGATCATTAGAGAATCATAGAATGGTTTGGGTTGGAAGGGACCTTAAAGTTCACCCAGTTCCACCCCCTGCCACATGCAGGGATGCCTTCTACTAGACCAGGTTGCTCCAAGCCCCGTACAACCTGGCCTTGAGCACCTGCTGGGATGGGGCAGCCACAACTTCTCTGAGCATTCTGTTCCAGTATGTCACCAAGCTTCTAAAACTTCTAAATGTAGTTTTTTAAAATAATTTATTAAAAAATGTATGCTCTAAGTAAGGAGTAATTCCTTTTGAAAATATCTTAATCTCTTACACAGGTCCAGCCCAGTGTAAGATACGTAGTTTCATAGAAGAGTTCTGCTTCTTTAATGGTTCTAACAAAGTAGAAGCAGCCTTAGTTTCTCTCTCATTGCAGTTCATCAGATGGTCTTGAGAGAATTTAGTTTGATCTTTGAACTTATTTTAGCTAAACACGGTTCTCTCACCTTCTTCCTATCTCATGCTTGATTGTACGTCTTTATTTTACCTAAACCATAAGTTACTTAAGGCTATTTTATTCTCTGTACAATCTGGAATGAGTTTTGCAGTCTTCTAAGCAAGCCTTGCTGCATGATCACCGAGATAATGTGTGGTAGAGGACACTGGTTGGTTATTTAGGGATTTCACGTTCTACTGTATCAGCTCCTGCTCAAGCTTTTATACTTTGGAAATGCTGTTGCAGTTGCTAAAGGGTTATGGGGAGATACGAACCTCAGAAATCTTAAGTATCTGTGCTTTGTTTCAGTCCCAATGGCCAAATAGTCTTTCATTACTAAAAGGAATCAATATGTGGGGGTTCGTTTGTTTTGTTTTTGTTTTGTTTTTTTTTAAAGAAGTCTTTTGCCCAGGAAGCTGTCAGTAACTTCTTACTACATCCAAAACCACAGTAGCACCATTTTTTATGCACTGACATCTGTTAAAATCACCAGCTGAATTTATCAAGAGGTGAATGGGACCTAATGCTGAGCCTGGGTTTTGGTAACAAAAAAGCAGTGTTTCATCTAGATTCACTCTGCTTATGCTCATTTGAGTTCTATGTGTTCATAAGCTTTATAAAACTGCTTTATAAAGGGAATTTGCTTAAAAATTAGGAGTTATTAATTATTAAGAAATTTTAAATGGATATACTTTCCTACCTTTTGCTATTACCCTTAACATCCGTTTTCATCTCAGAATAATGTAACTGGAAAAATAGAGGATAGGATTGTAATTAACTAAATTACTGTCTAAACCTAATATCTCTTTTATCAATAATCAAACACTGGTATTTAAAAAAGCTTGAATTCTGATTTAATTCTGAATTCTTTGTGAATTTAGAGCTTGCTTCTAGCATACTTGCTCTTCTGAATAGTACTGTGGTGTGTGTGGTTCATCCTGTCAAATTCAGTGATGCCTTTTGTAAACCAGACTAATTTAACAAATCATCCAAACACACAAATAGCAACACTGAAAACATCATATGTTTATGAGCTGCTGTAAAGCAACACATGACTGGTAGGTGATTATTTTTTTCTCCCCATTTCATCAGATATAGAAGAGCTTTGTGAACCTGAAAACGCATTGCCTTGTAATGGCTTGAATGATAACACAGTGCTCCTTGAACAATTAAAACACGCAGAACGCAGAGCAAGACTTGCAGAAGCAGCCTTGGCTGGAGCACAAGAGGATCTTCAAAAAATGAGGTAGATGTTGGAACTGAAGTTTTGGTGTTTTAATTTGTGTTCTGCGTGAAATGCGCATGTTTAAAGACCAGTAGAAATTCAAAGAAGTGACAGAATGTAACTGTGGAGTAGAACTCATGACTTTTGTTGGGACTGTATTTTTGACTTGTGGATTATTAGTAAGCATCTTGTAGGCAATTAGTTAAAACTGCACAAAACCTGCACAGATTGAAAGAGCAAAGTATACTTAGGAAAGCTAAATGACCACATGGCCTAGAAACATGTATTTTGCTTCAGACCACTCTGGTTTTCACTTTTCCATTAGTCTTTTAGATGCAAATTTAAACATTGAAGATGTACATCGCAGAGAAGAGGGAGGTATTGACGAATTAAATATGTGATTCTCAGCATTTTCAGAAATGGCTTCAAACAGTGATCGTTAGTCATAGAATCCAGTTATAATTTGGAGAAGACCTCAGTAAAATTAATAAACCAAGTTTTCAGCTACTTGTATTTTCAGTGTCAGGTGTGGATTCTGTTAGTAATTTGGTGCACTGCAGTCAGGAACTGAGAGATCCTCATAGCTGTACATGCTACTTCTAAATCTTGAGGTCTTCAAAATATGCATTGATGATGCTCCTGGATAAAATGGGAGTCTAAACTTCTTTCTGGGTCTCATAGAATTAAGTCAGGTACTAACTTGTCATTTCAAGATCACACTGATTGGGCACTGTAGAACTGGAATTGTGTTTAAGAGACTTGGAATAATAATTCATTTTCTTTTGTGGATAAGTGGCAAACTCCTTGTTTTGTAAAAGACGTTTGAAGGTTCATTGTATGTTTTGAGAATAAACGCTTGATGTTACTAGAAACCAAATATACCAAAACAAATTCATGTATTCAGATCCTATCAGCTGTGAACAATTATGCCTGTAAAAAATGAACAGTTTTGTCTTCAGCTGGGTTTAACTTTTGCAAATAATACTTTATGGCTTACAGCAGTTTTTTGATATCTGAGTACATTATGCATAAACAGTAAGAATGAAAGAAATTTATTGCTGTACTTGGAAAACTGAGTTTTCTTCTGTGTGTTGTCTTGTACTCTTGTTCCCTCTTTCATTTAAAAGAAAGAAAAACTTTTTCAAGTAAGCAGTTGCAATTTCTCATGAGCTCTAAATTTCAATCAACTTACATAGATTTCTTTTTGAGGTTAGTATATCAAATTATCTGCTGTTGTAAAAGGCAGCCTTTAATTTTTCTCTGTCAGTATAGGCTCTTCAATTCAGCAGGGATTGGCTGGCAGTAAAAATAGCCAGATGTAGATGTGATGAAGCAGTAGAGGTTTTAATTTTAGATAGATGAACCTGTTACATTGTAGTAGTCTATGTGCTGTGATTCGTAGTGATACTGATTCGTGCTGGAGGATACTCCACTGAAAGAGACCCTCAAAGGATGTTTCCTTTCAGGTAAACCTCTGAGAAATAAGTGTATCTTGGAAGTCTGATGTGGAGCAAGAATAGTGTACAGAGCCTTATATTATTTTCTGTCATTATCCTGGGTTCAGCCCTAACAGTTATTTTTTTCCTTCTTACTAGCTGGTGCAATGCTGTGTTTTTGGCTTTAGTCTGAGAACAGTGCTGTGGCTTAAACCACGCCAGCCATGGAAATAGGTTTATACTGGTTTGAAGTAGGCTGGTTGTCTGACTTCAACTTGTAGAGTTAAAAAAAAATGAAAAAAAAAATCTAGATCCAAGGGCTTTGAATAGACTTCTAGAATTCTGAGAATTAAAAGGGGTACAAAGCAGAGACATGTAGCTGGAGGCCTGGTGACCTCTTGTTTCTCCCCCCTCTCCCTTCCCTAAATAGTACCAGTACTATAAATTAGGTCACCTTTAGCGTTTGATGTAACTTAGAGATTTAAGAGCATGGTTTATATGTCTTCCTTTTTTGTTTTTTTTTGGGTTTTTTGTTATTTTTTAATAACAAAGCTCTGTCTCTAGAGTTTGGTAGGTACTGTGTGGTGTACATAGGCTGGAGAAAGTATTGACTGAATCAATTTTAAATAATTTGAGATTTAAAATCGAGTTTAAATCTTACAAAAGGATAACTATACTTAATTGTATGTCATAAAATCTGTTTTTCATAAGATATTTATCTGAAAGTAAGGAAATATAAAACTGTATTGGTAAAGAGCAATATTAAAAATAAGATCCAGACCTTACCTGTTTGTCAGCAAAACTAGTAGGTTTCTGATATTGACAAACTTTTAATGTGAATTTCCTTACCACCTTCTTTTTCCTATCCAAACTAGTTAAGCAGAAAAGTATTTGACATGTCAGGACTGAAACAGTGGTTTGGTTTGGTTTTGTTGTCGTTCTGTAAGGATGGTGCTGGTAATGAGATGCTACCTACAGCTTCTATACATTAAGTTTGTATTTAAGCAAGTATGACCACTGTTAGAGCTAAGCTTTGGCTGCTTTGGAGTCGTCTAAGATGCAAGTTTGTTGATGCTGGACTGTAGACCTCGCAGGAATACTGTCTGGCTGGAGCAGGTTTGCTTTTTCTCACTTCATTGTGGGTATAATATGAGCTGTTTGCTTATTGTGAAGACACAAAAGCTGGCATACCCCTTGATTTGTGTATTTTGTAGAGCAGAACAGCTTTGACAAATGAGAAGAGAACATGTGTGTTAGGAATGCAAGGCTGTGAAGGAGCAAAAATAAGCTACATGAAATTGAAGTAATATGTAGGATTTTAAGCTGTGGTTTGTTTCCCCCCAGATGCTTTGGTTTTAAAGCACTTTGTTCTACTTTCTGCTAGTCGTATGATGTTGTATGGTTTGTAGTTCTTGTGCTCTTTGTATTGAGTCCCTATCTGCATTACACAGCCTAAACCGCATGTCATTTTGACCACTGTGGTACAAGATAATTCCTCCTTAAAACCAAAAGTGAAGCCTGACTGTTTCACTGCTGTTTTTTGCTGGTTCGAAGCAGAAAGCATCACTGCAGGATAGTGGATAGAGATCCATGTGCAGCAGCCCAGAGGAGTCAGCAGAGGGAGATTGTGCCCGCTCGAAGAGGGGCCCATTGTTGTCACAGCCCCTCCGCAGCCTGGTCCTTTGCCTCTTTGAAGCCCCTTCTGCCCGCCCCCCCCTCACCCTCGCTTCCTTTCCATGATCTCATAAATGATGTCTCAAGGGTCTATTTCAAACTGATTGCAGGCGATTTGCGCAGGATTTTGTGGTGAACGCAGATGTTGGGAGCAGCTTGTCATCCAGTGCCGTTGCAGACCTTCAGGAGGATGAGGATGGTGTTTACTTCAGCTCCTATGGGCATTATGGGATACACGAAGAGATGCTAAAGGTTAGAAAGTTGTCTCAACTGCATCTTAGTAAGCCTAAAGAGGAAAGATGGGATAAAGTGGGCTGTGTGCCCATAAATATACTGCAGAGCAGCTGCATTTTTAACCCTTGCTGTTCATGATAGGTTTTTTCCTAGTAGTTGGGTTGTGAGAATTTTTCAGGTCTATTTTCTTTACGTAAATTCTGTTTACATGGAACATTAGGAACATAAAATCATTTACAGATATGCTTGAAGATAAAATATATAAAGCACAACCTTATCTTGCCAAAAGCAGTTTTTTCCAGAGTGCTTCAAAGATAAAGGATAAAACATGGTACAGTCAGTGAGTGTTTTTCTGTAGTTTATATTTTCCTAACAATTGAAATTTGTTAGAGAAAACCATTTCCCAAATACTGGGGTTTCCTATTGCAGTACATAAACAGAAATTGTTGGTATTTGTACACATTGCAGTATATTGATAACATGACATTGAACAGCTGAAAAAACTGTATGTTCCTTTTAGGTGATAAATATAGACCATTAATGCTTAAAACTCTTCAAAGGCAAGCCTGTGTATTCCCTTTTAACTTAAACCCCCCCAAAAAAACCAGACACAAAGCCCAACAACTTATACTTGACATGTAAATCAAAATTTCTTAATGCTTCCTTTCAGAAAGTTATCATAGTTGTGAAAATCATGAATAGTTTTATCATTTTAATGCAGAAATAATTAAATTCCTGCCTAATATAAAGTAGGAAGTTGTGAAGTGATTTTGTCCATGCAAGTAGCATATAAAAAAGTTTTCTGCCTTGTAAATTATTTAGTCGCCCCAGTGTATAAATACACATAAATCTGTTAAGAATAGCATAAGCATGAGGTTAATTCTGGGGGGCGAAGACGGGTATTTTACTGAAGTGCACACATTTCTGCGGAAGTTTATGTATTCCCAAATGTATAGTCTGGGGACATATAATTTGTCTTAAATAAGAATATAGAAGCTTGGTTTTGCAGTGGTATAAAGGTATCATTTGAGATGTTATAGGCTATAGGATGAGGCAGCCTTTCCGTTTGCTAATAAATTTTATAATTGTGTATGTCTGCACAAGGAGATTGGGACAAAGTTGTATTTTATTGGTTTTTAGGAATGTTTATCTGAATGCTTTTAAGACTTTTGACTTTCCTAAACATATGGAAACAATTGCTTTTTATCATCAGTGTGTTGCATTTTTTCTATGTGCTAGGTATGGAGTTTGATTTATTTATTTGTCGACATATGAATGCAGAGGCTTGCTATACTGAAATTAGTGTGGAGTCTTGCTGTAAGAATTTTAAGCCTGTTTCTGACACTGTTCAGTTCTTAACCTTTTTTTTTTTTTCCCTTAGTAGTGATAGGATGAAATTTCAATTTGGGTGTTTTTTTTTTTGGAAGTACTTCAGAGAAAGGGGAAGAGTACTGTTACTTTACACTGGCCAAATGGCTAGTGTTTCCCTTGCTATATTCTTTTTTTCAGTAATTTCTTGACTGTCATCTTAATGATTTTCCTTAATGTGTTATTTAAAAACAAACCAAAAAAAGCATTACATTGAGAGAGAGAATGATGATGGTTAATAGAGACACCTGAATGACAGTGGCTTACTGGAGCAGCAGTGCATAGAGACAGCAGCTAAAATTGTATTGATTAAGTTGGGAGAATGCTGAGGCAGTATCAGCGACCAGGGTGTAAGGCTGAAAGCTTTCCAGCTGACTGCTTTCTGGATTGATGCTGAATGTTCTGATCTTATTTTATTTTTCCTAGACTTTTTTTGGTTGCTTCAGTAAATCCTGTTACATACTGCAGTAGAGGTGAACTGCTAAAAATAGCTGCTCCAAATGTATCGTCATAGGAAACCAGTTTCAAGGATCACAATTTTTTATTGATGTTAATTATGTATAATTTTCAAGTACCACTTTCCAAAATAATCCCTACGTGTTTCTTTGGGCTCAGTATGTGTGTGAGATATTCCTCCCAAACATAAGACTAGATTTTAGGCTTTTCAAGCCTTGGAATAATTTGGTTAGTCTCCAGATTTTTTTGTGAGCATTTCCTTGGTTCCTAGTCTCTTTTTTGGATCTTGTTTTTCTAATGAAATAGAGCTTGTTTTTTCTTACTAGAGGAAATTCCTTTAGTTTCTGTATTGCTTGTAAAAATTCTTACCTGGTATAGGAGAAAAAATATTAAGTATAAGCAGATGGATTTTACACTTCAGTATTATTTATAGACATGTCTCTGCTAGGTGAAAATAACTTAAAATTTTTCTTAGCTGTAACAGTTGAACTGCAACAACGATTCCAAACCCTATAGTTGGCTGTCAATTTGTGTGCCTGCTGATGCATATTAAATCAATATTTTAATAGATTACCTTGCATTGAGCTATGCTGCGAGCTTTCATATACCAAGATACTGTAAATGCTTGAAAACATTCCAGTTTCTTGAGTTGTATTACAGTTAAATTTACTTATTTATTGTACTGGGCTGTCATAGAATGGACTGTACAGTTTCAGTTACTAGCTTGGCATCAGGTTTGCTAATTTACAGTTTGTTCAGAAATAAAAAAGGTTAATCTGATCCATAACTTTTTTTTTTAAAGGAATCTGTGTGTTGTACAATTGTCAGAAAATAAAATGAAACAAATCATTGTATGAGCTTACAACTCCAGTTTTTGCCATTGTATGGAAGGTGATTATGTAAAGTTCATACAGTATTGCCGCTCTGTTACTGCTCTTCCTGGAAAGTGGTGGAGAGGTATTAAGAACTTTGACACAAAATCAAACGCAGCAGGTTGGGAAACTGTAAACTAATTTCTTATTTTTCCCTCAGAGGCTCAGCTGGCTTATTTGCAAAGAAAATAAACTCTGGAAGAATATTGTACCCGAAGTGTGATTGCAGAACCCTTATAAGTACAGTAGCCACAAAACAGCTTTAGGCCAAGTTGGAAAGCAAGTTTTTCAGCCTTTATGAACAACATGCTGTGCCTAGGTGGAAAAAGTGAACCCTTTTCTACTCTTTAAATTATAGGATAAAGTGCGTACAGAAAGCTATCGTGACTTCATCTACCAGAACCCACATATCTTCAAGGACAAGGTAGGTGGAATAACTCTGAGAATACAATAATTTCTGCTCTTTATTTTTTTTTAAGTGGTAGAAATCCTTCAGTTTGGCTACTTCTTAGCTTTGGGAATGGAATACCGTGCTGACAAGATTTGATTTAATGTCCTCTGGCTTTATGAGGTGGTAGAGTGCTATTCAGCTGCTGGAGGGTGCAAAGTGCTGATAACAGAAGTTCTGATCACTATTGTCATTGCTCTGTGTGCCATGTCGAGGTGTTCATTAATTATGTTGGTGGGGTTAAGCTGAGCCTTTCTTGTCCAGTATGTTAAGTAGGATCTACCTTAGAGGGCCTCTTTACTAGTGGTAAAGCACAAATTTGTGCCTGATATAGTGCAAACATTTTGAAGCAGTGTCTAGTTAGAACTCTGATGAGTTCGTTGTGATTTGAGTTAACAGTGAGCATCCTTCTGTTCTGTATTAGCTTTCCTCTGCTTGGTGCTTACCATTCTAAAGCTGCATATGGATATTTCTTAATGTGAAACCAGGATGTCTAGGTTTATGGAAGGCTGTCGTTGATTTTTATTTTGCTGTTGATTGAGACTTTGTTAGTAAGTCATAAGGCTTCAGAGTAGTTGTCGAAGTAATAAAAGTGCACCCATCTGATAATTCCTCAGGAATTATCTGGGAATAGTGCTAGATATGGTTTTGTCCTAGAACGGAGGTATTTCAAGGTAGATAGTGCATACTCTTTGTATGGGATAGGTAGATAGTGCATGCTGTTTGTCTCACCTCAGTTTTCGTTTAGCAGTTCCAGCAGAAAAGTAAAAGGAAAATAGTTTTATTCCTTTTTTGCTTCAATCCCTGTCACAAGCCTGTTTCTGCTAGACATTTCTAAGCTCTTTAGTTGTAATGAGAGAACAAGCAAAAGTGTTGGAAAAACATTATACTGTCAGCTACTTAAAAGATGCAGGTGACAGCACAGTTTGACAGCTCATCTGACAGAGCAGAAACATCAATGAAAGAAAGAAAACTTTTTGTGGGAGAAATTTAGTTTCACAGATGCCAGTAAAATCGGTAACTGCAGGCTTTTACAGTGTAAGGCTGATCTCAAGTTACATGGAATGTGTGGAAAACCATGGAAACTGGTTTCTGAACTTAGTGGTTTTGCAGCTATTTTGATCAACATCACCTCAAATTCATAATATACTAGTGTGTTGAGGCTGAATGAAAATAAGGATTCTCAATTCCTTTGAGTTCCCAACAGCTTCCATCTAGGTGACCAGTGGCCCACTTAATTTCTTAAGATCATCTAGTTCCAGCCCCCTGCCATGGACAGGGATGCCTCACCCTGAACCATGTCACTCAAGGCTCTGTCCAACATGACCTTGAACACTGCTAGGGATGGAGCACTTACCACTTCTTTGGGCAACCTGTGCCAGTGCTTCACCACCCTCACAAGGAAGAACTTTTTCCTTATATCTAAACTGAACTTCACCTGTTCAAGTTTAAACCCTTCACCACTTGTTCTATTGCTACAGTCCCTGGTGAAGAGTTCCTCCCCAGCATCCTTGTAGGCCCCCTTCAGATACTGGAAGGCTGCTATGAGGTCTCCACACAGCTTCTCTTCTCCAGGCCGAACAGCCCCAACTTTCTCAGCCTGTCCTCATGCAGGAGGTGCGCCAGCCCCCTGTTCATCCTCATGGCCTCCTCTGGAGTTGCTCCAACTTGATACGCTGTAATGGAGAATATATGGGGGTTTTTTTCAGAGATCTAGCTTTGAAGTGACAGTTGTTACAGACTTCTGAAGGAACTGTTAAGATGGTTTGCTTAATTTATGTGTTGTATGATGCTCTCAGAACTATATTAATGAGTGAAAGTTCCAACTTGAGAAAGTTGGCTCTCTTCCCTTGACATTTGATGTCAATTAAAAAAAAGCAAGAAGTCTGATACTGTATTTCCTAGAAGTTCCATATGGTATTCCTCCCTAGAAAACAATGCTTTTTGTGTTTCTGACAGGCCACTTGTTCAAAGAGCTCCATTGGTCATACGCTTTGGATGCAAATCTGCAGTATCCCAAAGAGGTGTAATTGCATGGTAACAGATGATAACAAAATATCTAGGGCTCCTTATTATGCATACTTTATTCAGAACCAGCCAATTTGTTCTCTGAGTTTTCAAAAGTAATTACCAAACCTTGAATAAATACTGCTTGCTGTGTTTATTTTCAACCTGTCGGATGAGAATGGGACAATTCAGGTTACCTAGCAGGAGTGGTTGAGGTGGCCTTACTCGATAAAAGGAAATGTGATCCATTGTAAAGTAAGAGTATTTTTTGGTGGAAAAAGAATTGGTTAGGAAAGCACTACTGCTGTGCTTATTTTTTTGTTATAGAAGTCTAGGCAGGCATCAATGCCCTATGGACGCAGAAAGAACCAGTTTTTATACATTGTTCCTACTAAAAGTTCATTGCTGGAATTAACTTAATTTGTGAAAATACCTGACCTCCTGTTTTTCTGAATTTGAAATAATTTTTTTCTGTTACTTAGAGTACATTATCAGTTTTGGTTAGTCTGCAGGGAAGGGTGTAGTGCTGCAGTGAGTTATGGTATAGTCAAATGGCCAGTGCAGGCTGGTCCAGATCTCTAGTGGGAGGCTGTATGTGATCACTGCAAGAATCTGTTAGCCATAGACCCCTTGTCCTTAGGCTAATTGGTGATCATTCTACATATCTTTCTGTTCCTCAGATATGTTCCAGCTTGTGTATTTTCTCTCCTGTGCTTTTTTCTCCATTCCTATCCCCTGCTCAAGGCCAGATGAGTTCCATCTGGGTTTTTAAATGACCAGGGCAGCTGTCCAAGGCGGTGTCTGTTTTGTTTTTTTTTCAATTTGTGGTGATTGCTCTCTTCATGCAACTGTGCATCAAGATCATTCTTTAACCTAGGTTTATATTTGGTTCTGATTTATAGCTCTCAGGGCTCAGCAATTTTTTTTAACTGCCATGGGTGAAGTGTTAGAATAGATGATGCTAAGGGGCATGAGATTTCAGCAGCTGCTGAAACATGGATTTTTACCTTCTGTTCCTGGCTAGAGGAGGCTTCAGCCTATGGACTTCTGTAGCCATTACATATGCATATGTAACTTGTGAATGAGTTGTAAAATTGACTCCTATTGGAATGTAGCTGCAAAGTGGAACAAATAACTGTCCAAAACGTTCATGGCCAGCCCCTACACAAGGTGCTATAAAAAAATTATAATACTTTTTTAACGTGATTCCAAATTGTAAGTTGCTCTATCAAGGCAGGACACCACTGCAGAAGCTTACTTTTACTGTGCTGTGAAGGATAAACAGCTATTTTTATTCATGTTGGCTTCAGAATCATTGTTCTATGTCCAGCATCAGAGCATAAAGACTTGTACACAAGGGAAGGTAAGCAGACCTGGTGTGCAGAGCCTTCAGGTACTTACTTAGATATTATTTGTCAGGTGGAATCTGAAAGTGCACATGCATGTTTTTGTTGTGCCAAAGCATGCAAATGCTCAATAGCTCATAAACTAGAAAGTTTGTCAAAAGGGTGTATTACTGCACTGATATATTTTGTAAAATGGGGTTGTAATTCTCAAGTATGGGAGTGATTTGATGAGTTCTTTAGAAAAAAAAGAATTAATGTGATAAAAGCTGTGAGGACAGCTTTTACTGGATGCTGTGCTAAGGAGAGGCCGTGAAATAAGTTTTTGTTTCCAATGAACTATTTTTATGACTAGTAATTCTGACTCAATGTTTTCATCTTAGGAGTCTTCTAGTAAGTTTTGTTTACTGTCATTTAGGTCTCTTGTATGTGGAAAGTCTGTCTTCACAGTTCTGATTCTGTTAATGCTTAAATGCTGTGCATAATATGAGTGGCTGTATTGTATTCAGGAAACTGATGTTCATATTTCAAAACATTTTGGGGTTTAGTGCTTAAAATTTTTTAACACATTAGTAATGTGTAACTATATTAAGTAGAAGTCTAACAGGAAGAATGCTGATGATTGTTAGTGATTCACTGATTAAAATTGCTCAGGTTATAATTTCCTTTTTTTCTTGTCATGTAATTTTTCAGTTACTGCCCAAATAATTGCTTGTGATAGCTTTCCATGTGACTGAATGAATGTGCAACTGGAACTAGTCTGCTTCAATGTCTATTTGTAAAAGGTAGTGGAGGGTGTGGAGTTAGAACTGCAGTTTGATTTGGATATCTCTGAATCATAGAATCATGGATTGGTTTGGGTTGGAAGGGACCTTTAAAGATCATTTAGTTTGAATGTATTAAGACTTGATGCTACCTTTTGTTTCTTCTGTTAGAGTATGGTATCTCACTGATGCAGGAAGACGTAGGAAAATCAAGCAACTGAAATAAGGTGTTTATTTTTACCTGTTTATTTGTTTCAGGTGGTCTTGGATGTTGGCTGTGGAACTGGAATACTCTCCATGTTTGTTGCCAAAGCAGGTGCAAAGAAAGTGATTGGAGTCGACCAATCTGAAATCATCTATCAGGCCATGGACATCATTAGGTAGGAAAAGTTCCAAGAAAAGGATGGTAAATAATGCTGTAGATAGTTAATAAAACCAACCAAGCAAAAAAAAACCCCAATGAAATGCAAACCCATTTTAAGAGCATGCACACATACACCTGCACGTAGCCTGCAGAGTCACTGAGAAAATTTTGTTCCTGTCAAAGATGTTGAGTGCCATGTAAACTGTCTTGGAGTAGTATGGGGTGGAAGGGGCCCTGGGGGAGTGTGGGGAGTGCGTCTGGTCCATCCTTCTGTGTTAGAGTGAGTCCATAGGTGGCCCAGATTCAGCTTCAGAAGATAGTTGCCTCTTCTGTCTAAACTTCTGTGGGAAGTGTCTCATTTGATTAGCCTCACTCTTTATTTTAAACTAATTGTAACTTCCATTGTTTTAGTCTGTCTGTTACCTCTCATCTAGCCCCCATGATAAAAGAGAAGAGGTTGGCTCTGTCTTCTCTTCCCCTTCTCCTAAACAGAGGCAGATATCAGAACACCAGCCCTTAACCATCCCTTCTTCAGGCTGAACAAAGCTAATTCTCTTAGCTTCTCCCTATGTATCATGTGCTCCAGCATCCCATCATCTTCATGTCCTTCACTGGACTTGCTTTGATATGTTAATGTCTTTCTTGTACTTAGGAGCCCACAGCTCACCACTGTGCTTCCACATGCAGTGTTGCAAGTGTCAAAATGAGGTGAGGTGAAAGCTCACTTTCCTTGACGTGCTGCTTTCCTCTGGCATATCTGACAGTAGACTCCTTTTGCTACAAGGGTCCACTGCTGACTTATGTTCAACTTATTTACCAGGCCCCTTATCAAAGCAGGAACAGTTAGCAGAGCTGATTTCTGGCCAGCAGGAACCCATCTGTACTGTTTCATGGGGTTATTCCCACTGAGGTGCGGGTCTGCACCTTTGCCTTTGGATCTCTGAGGTTCCTGTCAGCCCTTATCTACAGTCTGAGGTCCCTCTAAATAGTAGCCCTGCCCTCTAGCATATCAAGTGCTCTCTGCTAATTCAGCATTATCCACAGACTTGCTGAGGGTGCTTTCTGGCCTGTTAGGTCCCTGGTAAGGGTGTATCAGAAATAGCACTGAACCCTGAGGGATACCTCTGGTACTTTGCTACCAGTTAAACCTTGGACTCCTTCTGTCACTTCTTGCAATCCTTATGGTCTAGGCAGCTTTCTTCCCATCTGATGGTTCGTGTATTCAGTCCGCATTTCACTAATGTACCTATAGAGGTTGTTAAGGGTGACTGTGAGTATATGTAAAAATGAAGCAATGACACCTGAAAACTTAGAAAGTATTTCCTAGCATGAGATAGGAGAAAGGGCGTAAATGCGTACTGTTGATAGCTGAGGCATGTAGCGCTTCTTGTGTTTGTTTTCGTAAGAGCAACTGTGGAAAAGAAAGTCCAGGTAAATACTGAAGAATTTGGGAGTGACAGTTTTTATCCAAGCTGACATACAGAAATAATGTTGTCTTGGTAGAATTTTTGGGTTAGATATCACTTCACAGTGGAGATGCAGCACTGCACGGTTGGATACTGTAAGCTTACACTGTTAAATAAACGCCTGTTTAAGAAAAGTACCATGTTAAGCATTAGGTGCAACTTAGACTCAAATGCTTTTGGCGCAAGAACTTGTTCTCTAAAGAGAACTTTTCTCAGGAATCCTTGACATCTCTAGAACAGTCACAAATGTGAAATAGTGTTTTATTTCTAATGTACTAGGTGACAAACTTAGGATTGTTCATTCCTTCAAACAAGTGCACAGAAAGTCCGTTATGTGTTATTTATACTTAGAGGAGGATAGAAGTATCAGCCAACATGTATTACACTTGGTGAGAAGATGGGCAGGCCTTCAAGAAAAGCAACAAATCAAAACTCTTAAACCATTAAGTGTGATGAATTGCCACTTGGAAGTACACAGCGAACCATCAGTGTAAGGTACACCTTGATATATGCCTTCTGCTTTAAAAGATTCAATTCACATTAAAGTCTTCTGTTCATATCAAAATTATTTGTATTTGTTTTGTCAAATCTCCTTTTCCTAAAGGAATAAAGCTGACAAACCTGTAACAAAGTAACAAATATTTACTGGACTACTAAACAGCTGTGTAGCTTAAAACTCTATTGCAGTGTGCTTCCACAGTGATTCCAGTGTGAGCCCAAAAAAGCTTTTGTGCGTCCCAGAATTCAGAATAATTTCTAGCATGTTCATGACTAGAAAGAGGGCATCCCATGTGTATAAGTGAACTGGAGGAAGTGCCTGAGTGACATGATTATTTCCCAAGGTTACATAATAAACTTAACTGTAACTAAACGCTTGCCTTTTTCTTACTGTAAATGGCTGCCCATAAAATTTCCAGCACAGTGAATGAGCTGATTTTTGTCATTCATCATTGTTATGCTAGAATAGAAAGTTGAGTTATACTTCCTAAATAGCATCTGATCAGTTTTTCCTGCAATGTGTAAACTACACAGGTTTGTTCAGGGCTTTTTAATACCTTACAATTGAAAACAAGTATGTAATGTATGTTTCCTCTCTTTTGTTTTAAATTATGTCCTTGTTTGTGGTTATCTAGGAAGTTATCCTGGAATCTCTTTTTGTCCTTCTTGAAATATGGCTGTGGGGGATAGCTCTTCAGCATTTTATTTCTCACTTGGAACTTCAGGGTTTACTTCTGTTTACTGCATAAAATATGATATTAGTAATAAAATGCTACTCTTCTATCAGAAAACTGTCTCATGTAGAGTGTGTAATTGGTCTTTCCAACAGCCCACATGGTCAAGTAGCCCTTTGACCCTTTCCTTTGCCTCCCTTCATTCTGGTTGTTTTCCCATTGTCTTCTAGATTGAATTTTTAATGTGATTACCAGTCTGCACATTCAACATCCTGTTGAAAGCCAGACAGAATGTGAGAGTAAGATATCAGGATAGGGAGGGAAGGGGCAGAGATAAGAACTGCCATAGGAAAATAAATTTATTGGGTGGAAACACATTTCTGCCATCACCAAGAATAGCTATTGTGATAATGGTATGTGCAAGACGGACTAATATGGTTTGCCAAGAAAAAAATACTATATTTCAAGCATTTACATATTTAGTAATTTCACTGTCATGCAGTTTTTCTTTAAAAAGGTGTAGTCATATCACAATACCTTCCTCTTTACGCAGGATGGTGGTACCGTTGCTTGCATATGAGGTGTAATACCTGATGGCTGCAGTTGCTAAACATTGCAGATGATTTTGGCCAAAATCACAGTGGGAAGGATGCCTTTATTGTGTAATAGCTGTAATACTGATCTAGAGGGAATGTTTGTTCGCAGTGACTTTGCAGCTAGTTTTAAATAAAAAAACGCAGGTTGTGTAAAACAGCTTTGTAAGGAGGTTAATTTCCATTGCTGTCCTAGTGTGATGAGTAGTCTCTAAGGAGTATATACTTCAGGGGTCAGTGAAGGAGAACTGGGAACAAGGGACTCTGAACAGAAGTGTAATTTTAAGTTGTCTTTTTTTCTATTTTCCTGGTTTCTGAATCTTACATGCTTGCACACGTAGCATGTTGGAGGTATACAGGTCTACTCTCTGCCACCTCTACCTGGCACTAATTCTGCTGCAGTTTTTTGGCTACTCAGAATCATTCCCTGTGAAATATAGCAGAGTAAAAAAAGTTATTGAGGGCAGAAAGGCAAAATGTAGACATCATTCTGTCTCTCTTGACAGCATGAATTGGAAATAGAAACTAATTTGTTGATGTTGTGACTTGCAGATTAAATAAGCTTGAAAATATCATTACATTAGTCAAAGGAAGAGTTGAAGAAGTAGATCTGCCTTTGGAAAAAGTGGATGTGATAATATCTGAATGGATGGTAAGGTGCATGAATATTCCTTTCAGGACATCATTGTTTTTAGGAAAATGTGTGGGTTTTTTGGTTGGCTTTTTGGGTTGGTTTTGTTTTTTTTTTTTTGGTTGGTTGGTTTGGGTTGGGTTTTTTCTTCATATAAAAATGATTCTTTAAGCAATGCTATTTTTTGTAACCAAAAATATATCATGCTTGCAACAGTGTCCTTGACTGTGTGAGAAGGGATAATGGTATGGATTATGTGGTACTGGGGAACAATTCTTGATCTCTTTTGTTCATGCACTTTCAAGTCAAGGTTCTCTAAGTACAGTTGAGCTCTTTTGGGTACGGCAGTAAGTTTCTGTTAAGCAGTAGTTAGTATACCAATCTACACAATACTATATGCCTCAGTAATACTATTGTAGCTGCTCAGGTGAAAGTAATGGAGAAATATTGTAGTAGTCATCTAGCTCAATCATTCTGATGAGTAAAATACCTTTAGTCTGCAAAGACAGTTAAAAACTATCGTGATTATGTGGATAATGGGATAAGGAGGTGAGGAGTATGCACACTGGAAAATGTACAAATACATCTAGAGCCTGAAAACAGCATTACTATTCAGTGCAGTTTTTTATTATAAAAATGGAGTAACTGATTTTAAAAGCACGTAATGAAGATAATGGCCGGCAGGAAATGCAGTGTGTAAATGAGCCATTTCCTGGAATCCATTGGATTTCAGCTGTTTGCCTGTTAGTTTTCTTTCATATTCTGAATAGCTGAGGGAACTGGGGGAGGTTAGTCTGGAGAAGAGTAGGCTCAGGGAGGACCTTATCACTCTCTACAACTACCTGAAAGGAAGATGGAGCCAGAAAGTGTCTGGTCTCTTCTTCCAAGTAACAAGTGATAGGACAAGAGGTAACAACCTCAAGCTTGCACCAGGGGAAGTTTAGACTGGATATCAGGAACAATTTCTTCCCCAAGAGGATGGTCAGGCATTGGAACAGGCTGCCTAGGGTAGTAATGGAGTCACTGTCCCTGAAGATGTTCACAAATCATGGTATGGTTTAGTAGTGGACTTGGCAGTGCTGGGATAAAGGTTGGACTTGATGATCTTAAAGGTCTTTTCCAACCCAGCTGATTCTATGATTCTGTGACTGCTAGACAGTTGTGCTTGCTACCTGCCATTGATCCTAAGGAAGAAATCTGTGTGGCAAGACCCAGTGCCAGGCTGAACTTTGTAGTGACTGATCAAGCCTGTTCCCTATCAAAAATACAGTAGGATACACCCCTTGTGATGTTTTTTGGCTACTTCTGATACTCCTCCTGATAGTCTGTTGCAGACTGTCTCATGTTGCAGACCATCAAAAAGCACTTCAAAACATGGGGGTTTTTTTCATGCTAGTTCCCACTGTTTGAACTTAATGAAGAATTCTTTTGTCCTTGAAATTTAAAATCAGTGATGGAAACTTACATTCTAAATCACTTGGGTTTATTTGTAGTTGTTTTGCAAACTGTGTCTCTTTTACTATATACAACAGCCTTTTAGAGAGTGGTCACATGTCCACTGTGGATCACAGAATGATAGAACGGTTTGGGTTGGAAGGGACCTTAAAGATAGTCTAGTTCCAGGATCCATATCTACCTAACTAGCTTCCAGGTAAAGATGGAAATGAATTGATTGGTGTGTATTTTCTGTGGGTTTTTTATATTACGTATTTCAGTGAGGTGGAAAGCTGCAAAAGTTTTTCCTCCACTACTATAATGGTCCTTATTTGAAACATGAGTTTCATTTGGTGTTGGGGTCACTAGTTTAAGGGAAGGCTTAAGCCATTGGCTTGAGCTGTGGGTTTAAAAATAGTGTGTTATAGTTGGTGATTTCTGACAGGATAGTGACTTCATCAGAAATATAATTATAGTTCTTTCAGGGCGACTTCTAATCAGTTGCTCACCAAGAATAACATTCCCAAAAATGTTATTTCGCATTCTGCAGCTCAAGATTTGCTTTTGAAAGAAGCTTGGGGCCTGAAGAGCTTAAACTGTGTTGTAAGTCAGTGCCTCTGAGGTGAAGTAAAGGATTTCAAAAGCAGCTCTTGTTAAAAATGAAGTATTGAGTGTTCCATGTTTGCCATTTGTGTGCTAATATACCTTGTAATGTCATAATTATACAGACATGTGCATTTCACTTAATTAGGTATTCTAAATATTTAGGAATGTTAGCATTTTTATAGGTTGCTGCAATACAGAGATAAAGAGGACAATGCTGTGGGAGTAAGATTGATGGCCAGACAGTGTACACACTGTTCCAGCACTGTCCAGAAAAAACATTATATTGCCTTGATGCAAATGAAGATTCCTCTTTGTCTGGCTTTCTTGTGTGAATTTGCTTTTTCTTTCCCTTCCCTACATGGTACTGACCAGTGTGAAATGTTTTGTTAGTATCTGAATCTATGTGCTTGAAAATGTTGCAAATGGAGAGCAAAAAAGAGTATGTCAGATTTTAGGTCTTTTTTTAAAGAATCTGCATGGATTAGTAGCAAAGTTCTAGTGGGAACAGTGTTCTTTCTTTTTAACAAAAATATGAAAAGTTGCTGTTCAAAAACAAACTGCTTTTAGATTAGTAAACATCAGACCCTTTTGTGGAGCCACAGCTCTGTTTTGCTTGGTACAGAGCAATGTTTAAGACCAGTGCACTATAGGCGGCTTTTCTTTTTTCTTTCTTTCTTTTTTTTTTTTTTTTTTCTTCTTTAGTGCTGTGTCTGGAGCGTCAGAAAATTAAAAGCAAGTGTGAATCAACAGAGAGGAAAAATTCTGCATCCCCCACTGTCCTGGGTTCAGCAGTAGCAGTCATTTTTCTCCTTCTCAGTAGCTGGTGCAGTTTTTGATTTTTTGGTCTGGGAACAGTGGTGGTAACACCGATGTTTGTAGCTAGTGCTTAGAATGTTTAGACTGAGCAAGAACATTCTGAGCCTCATGCTCTGCCAGGG
>WYDI02034856.1:0-12583 GCA_009867235.2 Psittacus erithacus
TAAACAGGGGAAGTTCAGGTTAGATATAAGGAAGAAGTTCTTTACTGTGAGGGTGGTGAGGCACTGGAATAGGTTGCTGGAAGAAGTGGTAAATGCTCCATCCCTTGTAGTGTTCAAGGAGTCTTGGGTGACATGGTCTAGCATGTGGTATCCCCGCCCATGGCAGGGGACTGGAACTAGAAAATATTAAGGTCTTCTCCAACCCAAACCATTCTATGGTTCTATGATTCTAAAAGATAACAACAACTCCAAATTGGAAATACACAGTACAACCACCAATAGAAAATTAAATTAAAAATAGAAATAGAAAATTAAATCTTCCAAGTTTTCACGATAACTTTTTTCTTTACAATCTTTCATTGATTTTTAGTCTAAAAATAACATTTAAATATATGTTAAAATTAACTACTTTGCTACTGATTCTTTTATCAGAAACCCACAGATAGAAAAATTATTCCCAAAGTACCCTACCATCTTAGTATCAAGAGTGAAGTTGTCTCCAGTAATAAAGCCTCCTGCACAACACCGCCTGTTATTGTGCAGCTATAAATCATTGACATGGAAGTCTCACACTAAAAACTGTTCAGATAACAAAAATCAAAGCCAAATTCTCATCAAAATAAACAACACTGAGGCTTTCATGCTGACTGAGTAACTCATGGTCACATTAAAGTTTCCAGTTTAATTTTGAGAAAGACTACAGATAATCCAGACAGCAGCAGTAGTGTGTGAATCTAAGACTAATACTAACATCCAGATATCACCTTCTGGGATGGGCACAGTGCCTTGCCTTATGGCGATTCATGCGACTGAGCCATGTGGATGTTAGCCCAAACCAGCATTTTCACCCTCTGTATTTTGTCATTCAAGAATAAAGTGGTTATGAGGCTTGTCTCATCTATTTAGATTATAAACCTAAGAGGCACTTATTTTTATATTACCTCATATAATATGGCACACAGGCTGAGTAATTCTATAAGCCCTACCCAAACATAATGAAGAGTGAGGAAGAGTAAAAGTAATATTTATACTAGGTGGGTATAGCAGCACACATGAAGTGATCAAAAGAATGGGAAGATCTGACCCAGAGGAAAAGAGTAGTCGGTGTTAGATTCATCTGAAGCATTCATACCTCACGAAAGTAAGAATTGCCATTATATACCTGGAAACTTGACTACTGAGTCTTGCAAACTTAAATGCAGTCATATTAATTTCACTGCCCTTACACTACTCATGTAAATGCTGGCAGGATCAGCATCTTATGTTAGGGTTTAACTTTTGCACACGGCTGAAATCCGAATAAGCTCTGCAGAAGTATGAAGAGAAGACATCACATACTGGTTTGCTGCATCAGGGCAAACTATTGCTTATGTAATAGGCAATTATCGTTTTGGTGTTACACATCACTATTTTCACAGTGGTAGTGGGGGAAATCATTAAAAGCTTTCTGGAAAAAGATGGGGGTTTTTTTGGACATTTTATTCTAGTCATAGCAGGAGAAGCGCCACCAAATTAAGCGCCGCATTCTGGACCCAGCATTGCAAGAGTCACACCAATGTTCTACAGAGAGCTCTTACTGCTACTGCAGTTTTTATGTACTGACATCTATTTTAACAGGATATTGTTATTTTAGTTCCCCATTAGGACTGTCCATCATTAGGATGTATTATGCAACTCATTACCAGTACAATACGGAGTGGAAAAAAAAAATGACAGCTATATTCGCCAACCAGATAATGAAACACAACTTTCTTGCAAATGTCTCAGCAACTGACCTTCAGACATGGCTTCTACATGTGCACAGTATGAACTTTCTGACTCAAGAGTTAAAAGCAGAAGTTCTGGCCACCAAATGCAGTGTTAACTGCCTTACTTACTCTATCCAGAGAATAGTTACAGCTGCCTATTTTCAATGCACCTTATACTGTAGAAGCCAAATTCTGTGCACCACAGCCTCAACTCAGCAATCTGTTTAGTTTTGTTTTATGAGCAGTATTACTGGAGAAAAAAAGGGTTTCTTATACAGTTAAAGGTAGCACAGCCCAAATGTTCAACATTTTGCACGATTAAGCAACAATTAAGCAACAGGAATTATATACATATCGGTTTATGAAGTACAGGAGAACATTAATCTCCTCTCTAAGAGACCACATGGACAGTTCAAAGCCTGACACTTTTCAACCACCTTTATCTAGAAATTCTGTCTCTGAAAGTCATTAAACATTTGAATTCCAATTCACTGACAAAATTTTCACAACAAAGCTTTTAGAGGGCATGATCTCTTCATTTTAGTGGATTAGATTGAGTATCCCATACAGCTCCACGGAAGAACTGTTTACCTGTGCATTATTCACAATCTAACATTACAGCCCATGAGATAACAACAGAAAAATATATTGCTGGACTCTTCTGTTATGTATCTTTCTTATACGTATATTTTTATTTTACAACTGTCTTTGGTTAGGCTCTATAGAGAAATATGTGGCAATTCGGTAATATTGTCTTTATTCACAAGTGCATAAGACAATATAGAAAACCATAGCTATAAATTTCTTGCTAAATTTAATTTTCATTCTGTTTCAAATAAAACATTCATTTTTCAAAGAAGCTGAGAAATATTTGATTGACATAAGCTGAGGGAAATGATCTGCACAGACAGTAGGGAAAGTGGTCTGGGCAATCATATTGGTGCTCCCTCTAGAAATCTGTGCCAGAGTTGTATGGAAGAATAAAGTCATACAGTTATATTGCGTAGAAGATGCAATTCAGTTTCATTTTACCAAAATTACTGGGTCACCCTGATATGGGTGCTGATAAAAATTTATAAAATAATAAAAAATATTTTCTAGAGAAAAGAAAATTAATAAACCTGTCCTGTTCAAGACTGCTGAAAGGCATTTGTTAGCATGCCACAGGTAATCCTATTAAATAAGCTGAAGAAAATGGGGTGAATAAAAGAACTGCAAGGTAGGTACGGTAATAGAAAACTTTGAGGGCAGGAGTTGCAGAAACGGGCTGAAATTCAAACAATGTGAAGTGCCACGCTGCATTCTTATGTGTGTTGCTATACGTTGAAAGCTTCTTAGCTGAATACAACAGAAAAAGCAGAAATGACAGCTTAGGACTCCTATCAGTCAAGTCAGAGAAAAAACTTTTGCAAGGTTTGGATGAAGTTAAAGGGGCTACAAAAAGTGGCTTCCTACAGTTCCAGGGGGTCAGCTTTCTTGCCCAAGAGTCCTTCCACAAAATCACAGAATCATTAGGGTTGGAAAGGACCTCTGGAGATCATCTATTCCAAACCCCTGCCAAGGCAGGACCACTTAGAGCAAGTTATATAGGCGGGTTTTGAATGTCTTCAGAAAGGGAGACTCCATGACCCTTCTGGGAGCCTGTTTCAGTGTTCTGTCACCCTTAATGTAAAGAAGCTCTTCCTCATGTTGAGATGAAACTTCTTGTGGTTTAGTTGATGACAACTGCTCCTCATTGTCCCTGGACACCACTGAAAAGAGCCTGGCACCATCCTCCTGGCATCCACCTCTGAGATATCTATATGCATTAATGAGATCCCCTCTCAGTCTCCTCTCAACTAAACAGGCTCAGCTTCTGCAGTCTCTCCTCATAAGAGAGATGCTTCAGAGCGCTGATCATCCCTGTGGCCCTTTGCTGGACCCTCTCCATTAGCTCCTTGTCTTTCTTGTGCTGAGGAGCCCAGAATTGGGCACAGCCATCCAGATGTGGCCTTACCAGGGTTAAGTAGAGGGGGAGGATCATCTCCCTCAACCTGCTGGCCACATTCCTACTGATGCACCCCAGGTTACTACTGGCCCTCCTGGACACAAGGGCACACTGCTGGCTCATAGTTATTTCAGAAATTGCATTTTACTTCACATAGCAAGTTACTATTAAAGTTTAAATGCTTCCCCAAAAGTAAATGAGAGTTGTCAGGCTGCAAGGCACCTTAAAAAAATACATCTGTAATGAAATGTCTGTAATTGTTTCAGTCATTGAACATAAAAGCCCATTTCTGGGCACACATAAAACAGTCTGACTAGCTTACTGGTCCCATCTGCAGAAACCTCGTGATAAAGCGATAACGCAGTACTGGTAGCTGGATCCTCCACACTGAGTAACAAATCAGCATCATTAATTATTTCAGTTACGGTAGTGCAAATTTATTGGTACTCCTTACAGAATTTAGGCCCCAAGTCTTCAGATCCATGTAACATTATTGGAACAAGAAATTTTCACATATGAAGCACTGCCTGAGAAAATATCACTTTTCATTTTTAGACCCTTGTTGTGACTTGGAGCTAACCAATTGTTCTATATTTAGCTGCCAGACACAGTTTATAACCACCCCAAGGCTGTTTAAGAAGACTTCTTTTGAGTGCAATGACCCAGTGGTAATGTAAAGTCAAAGTGGTGCTCTGGTTTTTCCAGTCAAGCTGGATGGCTTGACTCATGCACTTAAATACTCTGCAAAGTCAGGCTTCAATGGAGGCAGGATTGCAAACACACAACAGGTGTACTAGGTCAGATCAGGCCACCAAACTAACATTATGTCTCTGAGAATGGTCAACCCTGTGTAATACATACAAGGCCAGGGCAAGCACATGTGAAAGCTCCAGCATTCACTTCCCACTGTGGGCCT
Source organism: Psittacus erithacus (assembly GCA_009867235.2). Taxonomy (NCBI): domain Eukaryota; kingdom Metazoa; phylum Chordata; class Aves; order Psittaciformes; family Psittacidae; genus Psittacus; species Psittacus erithacus. The sequence goes on from WYDI02034856.1 coordinate 4,652, forward strand.
TAAAGATTTACCAAATTCACAGAAGTAAGTTTTAGTCTATTAGTCTTCGAAAGATCTCTTTTTCACTTATTATTTTCAGCGTCCTGGTGAACTCATGTGGTTCCTGGAACACTACCTTCTTTTTATACATATAATTGTAAAGCAAGGCATAGCCTGACACATTCTGTGATTTGCAGTCATTATGCTTTTCACTGAAACTGTCATGTATCCAGTACAGATTACTCAGAAAACTTTAATTAAAAATCAAGAAAAGGCATTTTTAAGTCATCAAGGCAGGTAAAGATGTATTTTCAAAGTTAGCGTAAATCAACATCTCCCTGAATCCACAGTGGGTCTGAGAGAACAGCTCTGATAGCCTTTAGGCAGTTTAACAGGCAGCATGGTTAATTTGTCTCGAAGACATGTTCTGAAATGGGAGTCTGCCTTCTATGAGAAAAGTGGCCTTGATATATCACTTACATGAATCTTGATCAGTGGTGTTTTTCCTTACAGACACTGAAAATGCTGCTTCTCGGATCCAAATTAGGATAACTTGATTTCAGGGAGACTTTAGGAAAACACTTCCCACCCCCTCCTTAAAGTTAGCAATAAGATGAGAAAGAAGGTGAGAAATAATTTTGTTAGTTATAGGAAATGTATGGAATTTACAGAAGCGTGCACTGTTGACCCATCTGAATATCATATTTTTTTTAAATATGTAATGAATACATACAAAATGCTGAAAAAGTTACATTCTTCCATAAAAGTCTGAGTGCTGGATTATGCTTCATATTTCATGTTACAGAAATTTCTTGTAGTTTAATTCCTCTTTGCTTCCAGTAAAGAGGTACATACATTTGCAGATACAGTTCTTCCTGTAGAAGTTTTAATGCAACATGCTTGCATTAACTGGCATTTTTACATTTCACTTTATGAAAATAGCCCAAAAAAATTTCCATTGCCATTTAGAATAAAACCCTCAAAAACGTCATTCTCTCATCTGTTATTTTAATTTCAACCATGATGTATGCAGAAATATTTTAACATTATTCAGTCACTCGTACCACATTTAAAATATGATTGCCCCAAAACACTTATCATTAGCCAGCTAAGGAATACACATTTGGAAGTTTTCAAAGGGTAACTGAAAGCAACTCTGTGCACACTTCCCATTTTAATCCAGAATGGGATCTTCATTTCTAGATTGGAAACTATCCATCCAGCCCAGGAAGAGTCAGCTAGGAGCTTGCTTCCACTTGGCAAACACTGAGACAACCTCTGTGATGGCACAGGAATCCTCATTGCAAAGCAGGAATTCTCTCTGCATCCAGCCATTTCAGGGAAGGCAAAAGCCACAGCATCAAAGACATCAGGCCGTTTCAGAACTTGGGACACACAACTTTCAAACTGATTTTGCTTATATCAGATTTGAAAAAAGTTTACCCTATTTCTACATGCAATAAAATGTACGATTTTGTAGTTATTGATCATGTTATGAGATTACAAAACTGAATATATGATGTTGGAATGGAAACCTTACCTGTGTTCACAGCAGGTAAGAACTATTATCCAATTTCTCATGCATGCCTGTTACTTTGAGTTTTTCCTTGTTGCATAAGACACTTGCTATAATGAAATTTTACAGAGTTTCAAGTAACAATAGCATGAACATGGTAATTTCACTTGTACCCACCACAAGTTATTCTATTATCCTTGGAAGACTAGTGAAGATGCTGCAACTGGTGTACAGAAATAGAATAGATACACTGTACTTGGGAAGGATTTATAAGTGAGATCTGCGGAAAAGACTAACTCTCAGAAGATGAAACAACTGCAACGGCATCTATCTTATTTAAGATGGCTTGGTTTAATGATTGTCTTATGCTACTGTTGGAAAGTAGACTGCAGACATTTCTGTCTGAGATTATTACTTGTCACTGAAATGTGTACAGCATGAAGTAGTACAGAAGTCTCCATGACTTTTTATGTACAGCAGAACATACACGATTGACTGTCATTCACTTTACTTTTCTGTTGCTGACAGTAATATCAAGTAAGCATTTAACTCATATGCTTCCTCATATGACTAGGTTCTCCATGAAAACAAACAATGGCTCGAATAACTACTAGTTTAGTTATTAGACTAAATTATTAGCCTACTAGTCTAATTTAAAACCTTGCTTGGATTCTTTTGACTGATTTGGACTCAGATGCAAACCAAGTCAGAAACCATATTTATATAATTCTTCACCTTAGTGCTCCACTTCATCTTTTCCTTCAAAGGGAATGATTTCCCTGTTCCATACGTGCTCACTGAATACATCTCCAAGCACTAAACACAGAGAGCAAAGCCCAATCTGTGACAATACAAATGATGCTTTATGGCTGATGGTTAGAAAAGTAAATAATCACTCATTTTATTTTTCACCTTGAATTTTGATCTAACAATGCAACCTCTAACAAAGATGCAAAATACATCATTGAAAAAAAAGCAAAAAAAAAAAAAATCAAGTAAGTTATCAGATGAGAAAGAAGAGCAGCAACAAGCACTGCAATCTCATCTGAGATTGCCACTGAGACTTTATAGATCTGACCCAGTTGTCCAAGGCCAGTTATTTGTCCTTTACGACAGTGGCACAACTGAGGTATTTAGGTACCTGGTCAGGCCCCTTAGTACAAAGCTAGTTGTGTCCCAGCAAGAACTACAAGATCTCAGTCCTGTGCTTCCAGCCTCAAAAGCACACATCATTGGGCTGTAGCTAGGTATAGTCAGAGCAGCCAGCTGCTGAAACTAGCCAGCTTCCCAGTGTATGTTTTACAGCTGATGTTGCTGTAAACATTAGCCCTCAAGTTTTAGTAATATAAAGATGGTTATCTCTATGTGGGTATCTCTGTGGCAATCCATCTTTGGACCTCCCAACTGCAGCATGAAATGATCAAAGTTACCATTGCCAGACAGTTATAAATTTTCCAGCTGGATCCTTCAAGACAACAAACTATTTTAATTTATTAGAAATAAAGCTTTCTGAACAAGCAGCAAATCAGGTGGACATTTTTATCAAAATACAAACAGAATCTGAGATTGACTACAGTAAGTTCTGATTGACGTTGAAACATTTTTCCAGAATGTTATCTTTGAAATACTTTTCTTGTTGAAGTTACATTTCCAAATAAGCAGGAAATCCAACTCCCACTAGTTTTCCATCAGTATGCAGGCCAGTTGCTAGGCAAATTAAGGAGCAGATAAGCAGCAAAAGTTTGGAAGGAGTTTAAAGAGGGTACGCAGCAGACTATCTTTCCTGTTTTATGCTTAATCCTATGACAGGCAGCAATGAAAGTACTGTTTTAAGTCACATCTGTGGCATGATTCTTTCCTGTCCATGGCATACATGCTGGTGGCAGAAAAGATGATATGCTTACTGTCATCAGATACTTATCAGTTGTGATAGTACTTGTAACAGGGAGATAGAACTGCTGTCCTCCAGAGTGAGAAAGAACGTTCATCAAAGAATGAATGAAGAGACTTGGTGGCTGATAGACACAGGATGTGAACTGTGACCAAAAAGAAGCAGGAAGTCCACACTTTAAAATGTATCCTGCTTTGATCCCATTCTTAGCAATGGCAACACCTCAGCAACTCGTCAAATGGGGGAAGAAAACCCACTCAAACAACAAAAACTGGAGTGGAGATACCAGAATATGCTCACCTAATCTGGAGACAATCTTACACCAAGTGTACATACAAACACACAAAAGGATCACCTATTATCCCAAGAAGGCAGACTATCCTCTTCAGTGATCCTCTGCCAAAAGAAAGAGTGAAAAATAAGAGTTCTGTAAGAGAGAGAGTGTTTTGTATTTTAAGCTCTTTCATTAGGTTTTGAAATAAAATGCTGTTCTTCCTTCAATGATAAGTGTTACACAAAAAATCCTGAGTACTTCATGTACCTTAAGAGTACCTTAAAAGAAAATCACACTTCATGTTCTGATGTTTATTTAGAAATCTAGCTCTGTTAAATGTTCTTACAAAGTGTGCACACAATCAGAGTTGATCTGACCTCTCTCCTAAAAATTTCTGAAGTGCACAAAAGCTTATAGCTGTTCTTTATCACTCAGATATTCCTAAATCCACCCGATGACAGTATCTTGTAGGAGTACCTCTCTAACCCAAAGAAGATCATACATATCTCGTATCCATTTTACAGAACAGAAACTGAAACACCTTGCAACTGTGAGCAAGTTGCCTCCATTTTCTTTCATTTTGTTAATTTTGTTCCAGTGGATCCTGCGCAGCTGTCCTACATGAGTTCCCAAATAAAACAAGGGTATGTTGAAGGCATTCTATACTCAACAGCTGTTTAACATGCTATATGCCAAAAACTGTATGTCTATCATAAAACACCAATTTGTAAACATACACATATCTCAAACTTGAACAGTTGAACTGCATTATGTACTGACACCCAAGAGTAAGCATGAGCATGATAATGAAGGATCATCCTTTCATAGGCAACCATCCCCATTAACGATGCAGGAAAACAGTGTTCTCTGGTAAGACTTGACATGTGAGCTACATAACTATAGAGCCCAGTTCAATTTTAAGCAATCAGCAGATAATTTGCAATCAAATGAAAAATAACAACAAAGTGAACATGGAAAGATGGCCTTAAAGGAGTTACTTTCAGCACAGCAGATTTTTCAAATCAAAGGTGAGCCCACAGATGCCTCATAGCTCCAAAAGGGGGGGGGGGGGAATCCTTGATCTAAAAATAGCCTTTTGTATAAATCTGGTGGAACCCATGAAAACGATTCCCTTCTTTGAAGATGATTCATTACTGAACTCTTTGAACTGTATGTACAGTTTCTAAGCCACTAAAATGCCAGAGGGCCAAGAAAGATCTACATGCGCATTGGCTGTTTCAGTTAATACATATCTGCAAACTGACAAAAAAGAACCTTCTGAGTTGATAAGGTAGGAAAAAAACAAACAAATGCAAGTCAAAAGTCTGAAACTGGTGGTTCAGACTATTTTTAAAAAGAGTTTCTCACCACCTGCTAGCTTTTCTTCCCAAACTCTGGAACCATGCATTGGGAAAAAATGGTAGGTATTAAGAACAGACCGAACATACAAGATTTTTCCACATACATTTGTAAGGGCCCAAACCCCCCAAAGCAGTAGATAGATCTAATTCACTGCCAGATCTTGGCAGGGGTACAGGTGTGGTCTATCTGGACTTGTATAAAGCCTTTGACAGAGTCCCCCACCACATTCTTGTCTCTAAACTGGAGACATATGGGTTTGATGGGTGGACTGTTTGGTGGACGAGGAATTGGCTGGAAGGTCACATCCAGAGACCTGTGATCAATGGCTCAGTATCTGGATGAACACCAGTGACAACTGGAATCCTCAGGGGCCTCTACTGGGACCAGTGCTGTTAAACATCTTCATCAATGACATGGATAGTAGGATTGAATGTGCTGTCAGCAAGTTGATACCAAGCTGAGTGGTGCAGATGCACACCTGAGGGATGGGAAGCTACTCAGTGGGACTTGTACAGACTTGAGAGATGAGCCCATGCAAACCTCATGAGATTCAACGGGGCACGTGCAGGGTCCTGCACCTGAGTAGGGGCAACCCTCGATATCAATACAGGCTGGGGGATGAAGGGATTAAGAGTACCTCAGAGGAAAAGCACTTGGGGGTACTGGTGGATGAACACGAGCCAGCAGTGTGCACTTGCAGCCAGAAGGCTGAATCCAAAGGAGCATGGCCAGCAGGGAAGGAGGTGATTTTGACTCTGCTCTGGTGAGACCCCACCTGGATACTGCAGCCAGCTCTGGAGTCCTCAGCACAGGACAGACATGGACCTTGGTGGAGAGGGTCCAGAGGAGGGCCACAAAAATGGTCAGAGGGCTGGAGCTCCTCTCCTGTGAGGAAAGGCTGAGAGAGTTGGGGTTGTTCAGCTGGAAGAAGAGAAGGTACAGGTAGATCTTATTGTGGCTTGTCAGTTCTTAAAAGGGGCCTATGAGAAATATGGGGAGAGACTTTTTAGCAGGACTTGTGATAGGATGAGGGGTGAAGGTTTTAAAGTAAAAGAGGGGAGATGCAGGCTGGATGTGAGGAAGAAATTCATTTCAATGAGGGTAGTAAAACGCTGGCACAGTATTTTACCCAGAGAGGTGGTGTCTGCGCCATCCCTGGAGGCATTCAAGGCCAGATAGATGTGGTTCTGGGTAACCTGATCTAGTTCAAGATGTCCCTGATCATTGTAGGGGGATTGGATTAGATGACCTTTGGAGGTCCCTTCCAACCCAAACTATGCTATGGTTATCCTAATGCTTTCTGGTTGTGTGTAACACTGATCAGTCCTACTATTTTTTATGCTACAAATAATTTTGTTATAATTCACTTTTTTTAAACAACTGGCTTCATACCTGAAAGAAAAAGCCTGATATCTCTAGCACTAAAATGCACAGCCTAACTTAAAATTATGAAATTTTAAATATATTATTTTTAAGACTGTCACAACTCGTCTTGAGCTTGAGTCTTTAGTAACATCAAACTCAGAGTTTTCAATCTACTAATGGTATGAGAAACAAACAAGCTCTGTTGCTTACTCCAAGCCCACCTGAACAACCAGATTATACACTGAAATGAACAAAAATGCCAGAACCCATCAAAGAAACTTGCTCCTAATAAAGTGACATTTATACAAAGTCACTTTAGAAAGGAAAAAAGTGTCATTAAGATTAAATTCATTCCCATGCATTGACCCACAGAGCTGATAGACTGTGCTGCAATAGACTATAGACTGAATCCTCTCCTGACAATATCCTACCTGAGCTTGGAATATAGGCATGCATGCTGTTATTTCACAAAGTTGTACCAGAAGTATCTCCATATTATAATAATTTTGATTGTTATGCCCTGCTTGGTGGTGGCTTGCTGTTGTTGTTTTGTTTTGGCAGGGATTTTTGTTTGGGGATTTTTTTGCTTTGTTCTGGGGGGGGAGGAGGGTTTGGAGTTCTTTCCCCCCTTCTGTCAAAGCTCTCTCCCAGCAAGCTCCCTTTCCTGTCTTATAGCAAAAGCACTGATTTAGCTACCAGCATTCTTCCCCCAGCTATCATGATACCAAAAGAAACCAGTATGCTTTGTTTGGAGCAGTACTCCAGAAAAGGAGAAAAAACATGTGAAGCCAAGAATCTTTTTCCGTTCAAAAGCATAGAGTTCACACTGGCAAACAAAATGATTAGTAGACTTCAATTTGTTTAGACAAATTTTAGATACTTCTTTCTTGCTCTCAAGTATTAAAATTGCATAGGCATTCTCTGCTGTTGCAATGGGGTGGGAAATAAAACCGCAGAATATTAGGTGACTTTAGTCAGCAGCGGATACATTACTATAACTATGCACAGAACACCATGTAGGCATTTCCTGTTGCAGTGAAACCAATGTATGATTGAATCGTTTTAGAAGCTCATGAAGACTACGTCAAATAAAATACAGAAATAGCATATTCAAGACAATTGTTACAATCCACAAAATTTTTTAGCACTGAGTTGCAAGCTATATTTTTTGTTGTGTAGCTGCAAGATCTGGACAGAAATCACTAGATTAAGACCATCACATCTCCTCAAGACTTCCAAGTGTCGCTGGCATCCTCTGACACCAAGACAAATCTTTCATTCCAAACACTTCTACTCTACTTCTGCTTTTGGAAGGCAGATGCAGGACTGTGAGAATGAAGACCTTAGGCCCTCTGTAGGAGAGGATGTGGTTCGAGAGCATCTTAAGAACCTGAACATGCACAAGTGCATGGGACCTGATGAAATCCACCTGCAGGTCCTGAAGGAGCTGGCAAATGAAGTTGCTAAACCACTGTCCATCATATTTGAAAAATCATGGCAGTCAGGTGAAGTTCCCAGTGACTGGAAAAAGGGAAATATAACCCC
>WYDI02034857.1:8921-21378 GCA_009867235.2 Psittacus erithacus
TCCCTGCCCATGGCAGGGGGGTTGGAACTAGATGATCTTAAGGTCCTTTCCAACCCTAACTATTCTATGATTCTAAAATCCAGCACGTTATGCTCTTCTGCTGACCTCACACAAAATGGGTTTTAAGAAAGAAATATCTCTAAAGTGTGAACCAGTACTGGCTGCTTGCAGTCATCTTATTGCAGGTTCTTTGAGACTTTTATTTCTACAACCCCAGGTCACTGAGCTGCTCTTGGTTTGGTGGGATGCCTTGTGTCCCTCACTAAGAATTACAGCTGATACAACCTTCCATTAGGAAGATGCCTAAGAATTGATAGTTGGAATGGCTGGGATATAGGTTCATTGCTTAAATAAAGCTGTGGCTAGTGAGGAAGTTAAGCTTAGAGGATATTTTTCATAATATATGTCTTCTATCATTCAGCTGAAAGTTACTAAACTAAGCATTAGAAGTTTCGGGAGGAATAATGTTTGTTACCCAGGGCTTAGCACACCCTGAACAGATGACTGCATGATTTTTGCATGAGTGAAGAACTTAGAAAGGGGGGTGAGGCTTCCAGACAAGTTCAAGAGACTTAGCCCCTAAAATCTCATTCAGAGTGAATGGAGTTTAGAGGGGTTTTTAGCACTTCATTTTTCTTTTCCCCTTCAGGGCCTTCAGTAACTTTATGCTAGAAACCACAGCACCCTCAGAATGGGTGGTTGCTCAGATTTATTAGTGCAGGAGAGAGACAGACAGAAACAGGACAAGTAATTTTGTAGAACTGTATAAAGGCTGTGAAGGCTATGTTGTCAAAGCTTCCTCTTGAGATGAAGTAGAGCATCGCTACATGGTGTTTGAAAGACCTCTAACAGAAATGGATTCACGTATAAGTAACTACTATTTCTAGCAAATGCTTAGTTACTTGGATGAAAAGGGATGGGGAATACTGATGACTCCTGAACAGCTGTAGAGGGGAGTGGGAAATAGAGGTGCTTTGTACAGATGGCCTCACCTATACTGTAGTTGAAAGAAGGCTTGTTGGCACACAGCAGCGCTTGAGAACACTGCGCTTGCTGCAGGCTGCCTCCAAAGAGGTATAGCCCATTCACAGCCCTTGTCCTCCAGTCATTCATTGCAGCAGTATCACCCTCTCAGACCTGGAGACTCATTTGCTCCTACAAATGCTTCCTGTCTGATTTCAGTCCAAAAAGTCAGGCAGGTCAGTTTTTAATAATATATTCTTTAGAAATGAAATGATTTAGACAGTCTAGCTGGTTAACTGGATATGTTAACAAACTCCTGCAGGAACAAGGAAAGAATATCTGGGAATGCTAAGCTCTACACTTGAAAACAGGCGTATAAACCTTGACATAGTTTCCCCTCTTTTTCAGACTGGTAGATTTCTGACTGAGTTATTACCAACAGTCCTGGCAACCACAATCTGGACTAAAATGTTAGTTTTCCTTCAGTTCTGCTGTACGCCTATTATATAGCCCTATGCCCTTCATGTTGTCAAAACATACAGGTTTTCCTACTGGCATAAGAACATAAGGTCAACATTTGTAAGTGTATACTAAAGCATAATTCCAAAATACACACATTTGTCCTGATGTGTATGAGCTGCTGGAAAACCTATACCAGCATAAATCTCCACAGTCTATGAAAAAAATCTATACACCTAGAGTACAGCTTGACTTCAAGCACACAAGCTAAAACACTTTGCTTGAGTTAATATTATATCCCATAGTTTTATGTACATATAAGACATAATGCCATGTGGGGGAGAGTTTCAGAAGGGAAGGAAACCAGCAGTGCAACTAATTTATTCTTCAAAAATGTCACTAAAATATCATAGTGAGAACAAGGAGACAGACATTAATTCTAGAACATTATGCTAGTGTCATTCCAAAGGTCAGAATAGTTTACTCATAATTACCCTATTAAAGGCAGAAAACCAGAGGCTTCAGTGGTAAGTAACTGTGGGTCTGCAAGATGTGGTAACAATAATCCAAAGCATATAGCCAGTGGTGTCTTTGTTGATATTTTCAAATGATAGTGAAGGAACTACACAAAAAGAGCAGGAAAGGGAATTATTAACAACTTACCTAATGCTGTTCTTGCTGGTGTGGCATCTTTTTTAATCCAAAAAGATACCCAGGAAAGAACAACTGTTAATATACAGGGAATGTATGTTTGAATAGTGAAGTATCCCATTCTTCTACTTAAGTCGAAGTATATAGTCATGACTACATAATCACCTGCAATAATAGCACAGAAAATAAATATATTTTGATGAGATACAGAAAGTTGTTCACTGACCTACTAATTTTTTAAACTTCATAAAAACACTCCATATGAAATATTTCTTAATGTTTTGAGAAATTTGTGCAGTAATGCTCACATGAAATAGAATTTAAATAAACTTTTCCATTCTAATTTCCTTTAGTTTAAGGTGCCTGGGGAAATGTTGATCTATTTGGACAAGCAGAGTCTCTCAGCAATCATTCTTGATGAGTGAATTTTTGAAAGGCATTTTGAATTTCAAGACTTGATATTTCTGGATGGCTCCATGGCCACATTTACTGGATTCTGTATCCAAACCGCACAAAATCCGTCTTTCTGAAGGCTATGTCTTCCCTGCCTCAATTTCAGGTTTGAGTGATTTCTGTCATGTTTTGATATATGAATCAGGCAGCAACGGTCTTTATCGGAAGTGTAGGATGCACATGAGTATGGCTTTACATAAGTCATCTGTAGAAATGAGTGCCTTAATGCTGGTGAAACTGCATGCTTGAAAGAACTCATAATTACAAATGAAGAGTCTCTTTTTGTCAGCATTACTCCATTTCAAAGCAGTTGTCACTTTTCGTATCTAAACCTTCAGAAGGTGAGTCTGGATATAAAGTTTATTATTCTACTGCAAAAAGAAAATTTAAAATTACTAATAATAGGAAAAATCATACAATCAAGAACTCAGTGAGAAGGCTAGTTTATCTCACATTATATGATTTTTTCCATAGTATCCCTTTTGCTAACCCTTGTGACTCCACAAGGGATAATAATTTGTCCCTCTCTCTCTACTCAGTAAAGGCTACTGACCTTATCACCTCCTTTTTTACTAACAGCTCCCTCAGCTTCATAGATGTTAACTGTCCTCTTCTCTCAGACAGTCACAGCGATTAACAGTAATGAAACTGAACTGAGACCAATTTCTGTACTTTGCTTGAAGTATGTTACTTTCATTTCAGATATGAAAATGAATTTATATGCCTGAGAACTTTTATAGGGTTTTGTTTGATTATGTCAGACTTGACCTAATAAATTATATTGTTTCTTGTTACAAGCTTTGACTTTATAGAATATGATATTTGAAGAAGTCATGCGCAATATGTTGGTAAATCTGTCCTACCACAGCAAACCATCATGAGACTGAAGAAATTATTAGCATAGAAAGATGAATCTCCCAAGGAATGTGCATGCAATTCACTCAAGTAGAGGCATACTGGATTCATCAGTTGAGACTAATTAAAGCTTAATTTTCTAATAACAGAGCACATATGAACCAATGCATTTAATACAGTAGATATTTTGACTACATCTAAATATTACATAGAAAAGAAATTAATTCAGTAAAAATAACTTCTTCCATCCAAAGAATCTCTGAAGACCACTGTAAAATGAGTGAACTACCATAAGCTACAAATTAAGATGTAAATAAAAATCTGAGAGTGGGATGTGGAGAGAGAAACTTAGAACAATTAATCAAAGGGAAAAGTTCCTATGAGTTAAGTAAATGGGTTTGAGATAGATCTATTTGGAAGAGGTTGATAAGTCTGTGGGTGCTTCCATCATGCCTCTGTTAGATGAATGTGTACATTTTCACAAGTACTGTGCTGATGAAAAGCATGTGACCCCAAGATGTTGAACTGACATTTCAGAAACCTTGTATATTTGGCGTTATGGAACAGAACGATTGGTTCTGCTGGCTTATTGTTAGACTGCATCAGCTCCCTAATCTGTTTTGCTGCACTAGAGAAAGTCTTACACCACAGCAAATGAGATAATTTAATAGAAATAAGTGTAAGAAGTCAGAGGCTGTGTAAACAGGTGTTTCAACTGACAGCAACCAACCCAACAACCATGAAAAAAAAGTTACGAAAATGTTTCAAACATTGTTGGCCAAAGCAAAAAAGGAAAACAAAGAGTCAGTGGAAATTGTGCCAAGCATTTAAATTTCCCTTACTCAGTTATTGTATCTAGAAATGCATGTCTACGAATAAGTTACTTGAGAATAGTATAAAGCAAAGCAATTAACAGACTTCTCACTGCGTACAATGATATATGATACATATAATTCAAGCTCACAGACAGGTCACTGCTCCTCTACATAGTACGATTGTGATACCCAGCATGGCAAATGGGAGTGGGGCTAGATACAGTAGACATAAGATACTGGGAAAGTAAGGCAGAGTCCCTGCTTACACAGTCTTCAACTGGAATAAACCTGAGAAACTGAGAGTGGGAGGAAATTGTGGTACATTTCAACTGTTTTGCAGACAGGAACTGAGGCAGAGACTAAATGATGTAGAGAGTCCATCACCACATTTAGCCATGAACTGATTCAGTATCTTTTAGGCAGGATTAATTTCCCCTCATTTTAGACATCTAGAAGGTAGATTCTAGATGACCTGCACACTGTGGCCTCCTCTCTGTACTTAATGAAGAGAAATTGTACTTTCAGTATATGGCTTGTCTGATCTCTTTTACAGATAAGGTTTAGAAAGAGGTGAATGAACCCAAAACATTTCCATTTCTCTCTTGTGACTGAAAAAGGAGTATGTTTGGCTCAGATGTGAACAAAGACATTGTAGACACTTGGAAATGATCCAAGGAGTCAATCATATCCCTTGATTCGACGGTGAAAGCTAAATAGTGCTACTTCTGTAGTGTGTTACGGTTATTTTACCTAAATATAATAATCTCCTTAATCTTTTGAAGAGTATTCTAGTTATTTTCTTCCTTTGTTTCATGATTAAACTTGATCCCTTCATCCCTGAGGCCATGCACAACTCCTATGCTTGCTTCTTTCCTCCCTCCCTTGCTCCCTCCCTCCCTAGTTTCCTCCCTTCCTCCCTCCCTAGTTTCCTCCCTTCCTCCCTCCCTAGTTTCCTCCCTTCCTTCCTTTCTCCCTCCCTCTCTCCCTCCCTCCCTTCCTTGCTTCCTCCCTCCCTCCCTCCCTGCCTTCCTTCCTTCCTTCTGTCCATCTCTCTCCTGCCATTTATAACATCAAAACTTTTCATCTTTTCTGCAGAACATCCTTCCATCAAGCTAAATAAAGGAACTGTGACTTGGTCAAGTTTTACAAGGAGCTGCAAATTCCAAAATTATCCAACAAAGACCCATAGGTGTCTTACAAGTGCCCAATGAATATGAGATCCTAGCACACTAAGTGGCTACATTAATTTAGCCACTAACCTATTTTATTGACTGAGATCCATACAAAAATTCTCATAGTGAAGAAGGCAGACCCAGTCATACAGGCAGCAGCTGTGCATATGGACTTAAATACTGTACCCTGTGTGCTGTACTCTAACTTATGGAAACACACTGATGGATAATATAGAAAGAAGTGGGGAGAACAATTTGGTTTAGTGGAATTACTGATGCAAAGTGGAAGAGGAGAACTTGCTGGTTCTCCTACAGTACTCTAACCATGCTCAGAGGGGATGCAACTCAGAGAAAATGAATGTTGATGACAATGCTTAATGAGAGGGGGAAATTACCACTGCTGAAATGCAGAGCCCCAGCTGGAAGCACCAGTGTTGTGACTGCTCTCAGAGGCAAGCATGCTTCTGTAGAACATGTGCTGAATGCATTTTTTAATAGCTGTAATAAATTATAATTTTCAACTGTATTACCACTTCATTTCTTCTATCCTCTGCCAAGTCGGCTTCTGTTTAGATTCCTGAATTGTCTCTTTGCATACAGAAGGGCCTACACGTATGTGCTGTGGCTATTTTCCTCACTGCTCTACTCCAAACTGCATTATTATTATTAATACTATCATTATTATTATTGGTGCTTAAAAGACTCCTTTCAGAATTAATTATTCTATATATATCTAAAATCACTTGTCTGCAGCTTAAAGGAAAGTAGGCACAGTACATACATTTCTGACTTTCTCTATAAACACAAAATAATTTGTACAAAGAAGCTCTCCTCTCATCTAAAAGACCTGACCTACAATTTATTATTCTATATGTCCTGTAGGCATGAGCAAGCCAAAGGAAAGAAAAATCTCTCAAGAATTCCGCACAGTGCTTCCTTGCTCCTTTGCCAGCCTTCAGAGCTCTACCTGCCATCACTGCCACTGCTAGGAGAGGAGCTGGGGCTGATTGTGTAACTAAGCCCTGCAGTGCAGAAAGATGAGAAAACCTCGTTCCAAACTGCATATCACTAAATCAGTGTACTTGGTTTAAAAGTAATCACACAGTGATTGACTAGCGAAGGACCACTGGAATAACTAATACCACTTTGAAACCCAGAGAGGAGTTCTATTTTTTAACAGCTTAAATAATTTCCCCGGAAGGCAGAATAACTTAACTGAACCAGCAGGCCATCAGTTCACTGAAATAAATTAAAATTATTCTGAGGCAAAATAGTGCCTGACCAGTCTTCTACAAAGAGAGCAAAAGATGCACCTTGAAATAGCAAATCTGGAGTAACAGGAATAGTGTAGCAATGCTTCCCATGAAACCATGATAAAGGAATAACTGCTGTGGATTTTAATGAACAATAATAAACTATAGCCTATTTCCTTTGTGTTTGAAGTGTAAGGGTATGGTTGACTGAATTGCCAGAATTTTGCCTACATTGGACCAAGAACAGTTCCCTTAAAGGTGAAATGTTTGAGCAGAATGAAATTGGTTATTTTATTTTAAAAAAATGTTTTAAAAATATAAAATTATATACTGTAAATAATTTATTTACTCAAACCATAGTATACTATCTTATCACACATTTTCGTTTATCCTCCCATTATACTCTGTGCTTAACAATTGCTATAATCTAAATTATCTTAGGAAAAAGTTAAACTAAGAACAACTTTACAAATAGTAAAGTCATTCTTTGCAGTATGAAACTAGAATGGAATACACAGAGCTTTCAGCATCTGGATTAAATTTACATACTGATTGTCCATCAGTAGACTGCAGAATAATGAGTAGTGGCACCTTGTTATGAGAGTTTGATTAGAGAAAAGTCCTAGTCATTAAAACAAGAACTCACACAGTGTGCAGTGACTATTTCTTGTTTAATCAGTGAGACCACAGAGTACACTGAGGCAAGGTTTTGGGTGTTTTTTGGGTTTTTGTTTTTAGCTTTATTTTTATTTGAAGGGCAAGAGTAGACCCTGTTTTATCCTGCCATTTACTCTTCATTTTTCCCCAACCTGTTTTTTGATATTTGCTTCACAAAGCTATTTTTTTTTATTTCCCGAACTAGGTTTCTCTGCTTTCTTAGGAAGCTGAAATTTTTCTACCAGTTTGACCACTGCCTATCACTTATTCAGGACGGTGACCTTGTATCATAAATACCTTAATTTACAATTCTACTCTGCTGTCATGGTGGAACTGTAATATTTGACAGCAATCAGCACAAGCATGAGGCCACTCCTGGTGTTGAATATATTGGTCAGACAGTTGACAAATAAAACAACTGAAAAAAAAATTGTCAGACTCGGTATTTATAGTAATTTTTGCAAAATGTTCACCAGAGAGTGGTGGTTTTGGAAGTGACACATGCTTTCCTGGCAATGCTGGCATCAACTGAGGACATGCAGGTTTAAGGTTCAAGAGACAGTTTCAGATGCCAGATTTTGCACTATCTAGAAGGCATATCTCAGCTCAGAGCCAGGCAGAAACAGAGACTATGGTGCAAAACCCAATCTTCCTAATTCAGAGTAGAAACTTTCTTCAAAATCAGACAGAAAAGTCATGCAAACTAGGCCTTTTCACATCCCAGGCCACCATCCCAATCCCTCAGGGACATGCCCAGGGGAAGTTCAAGCTATCTTCTTACTAGTGCTACTCAAAATAAAACAGATGGATCAGGATTTCTTAATGTACACTACTGCTAATGCTTCAGCAGCTGGTTTATCTACAGAGCGGATATCATCCCATCCTAACATGACTTTCCTAGATACTTGGCCTCCAGTGAGTCCAGGTATGAAGAAGGTTTGAACTTTGGAAGATCCAAAACCTAAGCAAAATGGTAGAAGAAATAGCTGAATGCCCTCATAGGAGATTATGATGCAAAAGGAGGTATTATTCATAGAATTATAGAATGGTTTGGGTTGTAAGGGACGTTAAAGATAATTGTGTTTCAGCCCTCTTGCTATGGGCTGGAACACCTTCCAGTAGAACATGTTGCTCCATCCAGAGACAAGGGTGAAAAAAGAATTTTAAAGTTCTCTTGAAGGGAAATGTAGGAGGAAAGAGAATCATGAAAATATCATTAAAAATGCCTAAAACTTCTGCATCTTTGTAAGCAATGGAGTAAAGCTGAGGACTTACTGCAGGCTTATTCTGACTCCTACAAAATGTGTCAATCAGCATGAATCAACAGTTTTCATTACCAGGATCAATTTTTGCTCCATAGTACTCTGCGATAAATGGTTCCAAGCCAAAAGGAAGAACAAAGTGATCAAGGCCATGATGGACTTGTCTGAGAATTAATTGTTCTTGGAGCAGTAACAGGCACCCATTACATACATTATTTTTGCATAAGATGCATGTTTAACCACACAAGAAATGCATACAGGACTTCAGAGCTGTCATTTCTATATATATTGCCATAGCAGCTACGAGACGCCCAGTCACAAGCAAGGGTTTTATACAACAGATACTGAACAGAGAATAATAAAGCTTTCTCTGTCTCTGTGTTCATAATTGCTTTTGCCATTGTCAGGATGTGCCTCTTTGTGTGTGTGTGTGTGTGTGTGTGTGCGTGCATGTACAAGTACAGTGTAGCCCAGATTTGGCTTTCAGCACTTACACTTGAAAAACAAATTTTCCAGAGATGAATTCACACCATGAATGCCAAATCATTGCTTAAGTTTCTCATTATCATAGACAAATTGCTATACCAGTATACAGTGAAAAAAAGAAACCTAATACCAACAGCATTGGTTTTGCTTGTAGAAATCATGTTCAATTATAAGTATATACATATTCATAAGCATACATAATAAAAATCAAATATTGACAGATTAGTGTGAAAAGCAAAGACCAGATCCCAGGCTGTCTGAAGGCAACAGATTTTTTAAAGTCAAGTAAGACCAAGGCTCTGCCTAGCTTATCAGAATGAAAAGACAATGTGTTTTGATTTTCTGTATAATAATAAGAATATATTATTGAGGAACATATTTTAACTTGAGGCTATTTGTTTTTTTCATCACTATCAAAAATTTGCATTTATTTTGTTTTTCTTCCTTAGGTAGGGAACTTTCATTTTCTTTGATGCAAACAGCATTTTCAAAAGATTTGTGTAAAATGACAGTTTTGTTAAATGAACTATTGCCCACTTTTAAAAGTTAATGACCATGTTTCTGGTACATAAAGTTATTTTATCTTCTGATTTTGGCATTTAGGATTGAATCTGGAAAGCCAATTAATTTATTCAAAGATTGAATTTCTTTGTATTGGTTTTCCACCCTTCAGAATTATTTGCATACATAGGTCACATGCTGGAACTTTTCACAAAGAACTGAAATTAAATTAATAAAAGATCCTTTTTTGCAACTTTTAAATTCATTGTGTTCCATAGTAATTTCAAATCTACTAGTCAATACTTCTTGTGCTCTAACCAATTCATTATATTCCATACTGGCACTTTCGAAGGCAGTTACTTTTTGATTCAGTTGTAATCATTTCACTGTCTGTATCCCATAGCATCTGTTAATTATGTGGAGTGCTTCGAATGTACTCGGGAGATGGATCAACATCCATGAACACAACTGATCTCCAAAATTAATAAATTAATTTTAAAAATACAAGCTTTTTAAAGAAAAAAAAGTATTTTGTGGCATGTCCAAGAATGTTTTGCTTATTTATATACTTACATGTTTATATACCCACACAAGCCGTTCTGCCTAATACACCTATTCTCCCCTCAGTCCTACTATTGTATATAATGCACTCCTCTACCAAAAACTATGTGAAGTTATAGTACCTTATTCATCTATGCGGTATTACAAGGATCAGAATTGTTCTCAGGATGTTCAGGTCTATTATTTTTAGGCATAATGACATTTCTGTTTTACAACATGAAGTGTCATTTTGTATGTTCTTTCAAATGGGGTACTAATGAAAGCAATGCAATTTTAATTTGGCTGTTGTAAGGTACAAGTCATCTTGGAAAATCCTCCAAAATATTCAGATTCATCAAGTCACATAATAGCTATAAGAATGTATACCATATACAAGACTTTGATCTGTCAGTCCAGATCAATTTCTGCCTTAACAGTAGAAAAGTTACCTACATACACTCTGTTTGCATTCATGCATCAATCTGAAAGAAAATCAATATACAAATATGGTGTAGCATGCATGATCCATTACTCACTACTTCTTAGAAGTGCTGCTATTTACCATACAGAGGGGATTTTTTGTGCTTAAAGAATAAAAGTGAACAATAGCAGATGAAGTAAAACCAATAATAAATTAACACTTCTGCCTATGTCAATGAAAGTAGATCCAGGATCAAAGTGAAAATGAGAGTCATTTATGTAGGAATCTTCTTCTGAGAGGGTTTATTGATCAGGAGCAGTGCAATGCCTGTCAAACACAACATTCTTCATGCTTCATAGAGTGCCAAATACTGTAGGAGGTCTGAGAATATACACTGATGGCTGCTGCATTCACTTTGCTCTTAATAAGCGTCAAATCATGCCTGGGAGCCCCTAGGTTTATGTCATCCACCAACGCTGATCACTTCTCATTTATTAGTAGGACTGAATTTCTTATTAACAAGAGCTGTGAGAGGAGGCCCCTTTGTACTGAAGTTTCTTATTAAGTCCCACATGACTGGATTTAGTGAGTTTGCAATTCCAAACCCAGTTGAAATCGGTTTCAATTAACTATCAAAAAAATCCCATTTCAACATTTTAAAGTAGAATTCTCTCATTATCTTCCTCATTTAACTTCACATACTTAAAAAGATAAAAATGCAACATATTTCTAGTACTGATATTCTTTTTGTTCACTTGAAATGTTTGTAAGTTTGGCCTCAATATTGTGGCTGTACTGTAACAACTTTTATATAATCATAGAATGGTGTAACCTGTTTCTTCCTATCCACACTGACATTTAGTCCACCTCAACCATCTCTAACATCACTCTTGTGGCCCAATTGTCCTTATAATCTTTTGAAAGCTTAAGTTACTATCTTACTGTTGGAAGCCCATCCCTGTTGATTATATTGCATTCTAGAAGAAACTATCATGAGCATCTGGTCATATTTTCTGTATGGTATAAGATTTTTCTGAAGTGATCATTGCTGTAAACCTGAAAGTTATGAATAAAGTAGAGCATCTTTTAGAAAGGCAACCTATCTTAACTTTTAAAATTCTATCAACAGAGTTGCAAAGTTGTTCTTTCAGTGCTTAGGTATTCTCACTGTGAAAAACAGGTCAGTTTTTCCTAGTCTGCAGTCACCTATCATCAGCTCAGACCTTGATTCTTAACATACCTTTGCTAGACTGAAGAACCAAGAACCCTTTTTAACAAGTTTTCTTTTTCTTATGCAGGTATTAAGGGATGGCAATCAACTACCCTTCAACAATCCTTCAAGATAAATACTTACATCTCTTAACATAAGGAATTAGTCTCTGATAAATCTTACAGCTGTTTTGTTCACTCCACAACTTCTCAAAAAACTCTCAATGTGCAGCCATCAGAATTAGGTCTTATTTCATAGGAACTGTATAACCATAGCATACAGAGATAATATTGTACTGGGTTTGTGTGGCAAGGTTTTAGTGTGGCAGGGGGGCTATAGAGTTGGCTTCTGTGAGAAGCTGCTGGAAGGGTACTCTATGTCTGATGCAGCCAATGCCAGCCAGTTCCAAGATGGACCCACCACTAGCCAAGGCCAAACTCACCAGCGACCATGGTAGTGCCTCTGGGATAACATATTTAGGAAGGGGTAAAAGTACTGATCAGGAGCAACTACAGCCAGAGAGAGGAGTGAAAACATGTGAGAGAAACAGCCTTGCAGACACCCAGGTCAGTGCAGATGGAGGGCAGAAAGTGCTCCAGAACTGGACCAAAGATTCCGCTGCAGCCCATGTTGCAGACCATGGTGAGTCAGGCTGTCCCTCTTCAGACAACGTGAGTCCATGATCATAGAATCATAGAATAGTTAGGGTTGGAAAGGACCTTAAGATCATCTAGTTCCAACCCCTCTGCCATGGGCAGG
>WYDI02034858.1:0-13813 GCA_009867235.2 Psittacus erithacus
ATCTATATGTAATATATAAATTATTAATATACATGTAAATTATTATTGAAATAATTTAACTGCTGTTCTCTCATGGAATATACATATTTTTTCACTAGAAGCATCACTGTTGATTCATAAATTCACAGTTACTCAAATATTAGGCTGAAACTGTTCTATTTAGGCACACAGCTGCTGGCTACTGAGTATTTTAAAGAACTGTATTATTCTAGCAGTAATTTCCTTCAGGGAGTGCCTGAAGCAAAATAAATCAACTACCCTAAGCTATCTTTGGAGCCCTAACAAGCAGAAGTAGGGCAAGGTTGTCTTGAATATCTTTGCTCACTCTTACTTTGTCTTTAGGAACCAAGTACACATCAACAGCACTGGAGACACTGGCATAAACTCAGAACATAAACTGAAAGAAATCAGCATAGAAACCTGATTTATACGCGTATTAAGAATTGTATGACTGCACACTGGTGTCTCCCACCTTGTTTCCAGGTAGAAGATGTACAGTCCTTCAGGGAGGCAAAAATCAGAGGGCTGTGCAGAAGTAAGCACTCTTAATGCTTCTCTAGCACATTTTAATATAGGATCAAAGTCCTCATGTACACATACTCCCAGCTACATTATTAAAAGGGAACATCCTCCAAGTCTCCTCTGTGAGAAGACAAGAAAAACTGTAGATGTCTAGAAGGAATACCTCTAACATGAAATCGATCCACTTTCTGCTTCACAGGTCTGGTATGGTATGCATTCCACTTCTGAATTTGAACAATCCTGTGTACTAGTTTCTAAAAGGACAGGTAAGCAGTAGGTTTCAGGGCATTTTAAGGCTTTGCCATAGCTGGTGCTGGGCAAGACCTTCCGCACCCTACTGACAATTTGCATTTTGGTTAGACAAAGCTTTTGCTCCCTTTCTTGCAAACTTTCAGGCAGTTCAGGCTAGCTTAGCTTAGGCACATGTTCATCCATCTCCAGGAAAGCAGGGCTCCATCAAGTGTAACAGTTATTCTCTATAGTAAAAGCCATTTCTGTGAGCCATTCTTCCTACATCATGTGCAGCCAGACATCAGACATCTTGGTGTTTTTCTGCTGGACTAGCTCCACTATGTCAATGTCTTCCCTGTACTAGGAAGCCCAAAGCTGCACTCGCTACCCTCTGGATATTTTTCACTATTCTTTCCTCCAAAATCAGAGCTCATATTTTCCAAGCCAAAACACATTATATGTGCTTCACCTGCAGAGATATATGAAATGGGTTTTAGGAGAGGAAGTGCTCCATAAAAACCACCAGTCAGTCAGTTTACTTGCTAGAAGTAGACAGGGACGATCAGAACTGAAAATAAGTAATTAGACTGTGATTGCAGCAGTGATGATCATTAAAGAGAACAGTAGTGGATGACTAGGAAATGTGTGAATCAAGTCTGACCTGGTGACTATCACTTATAAGAATATCAAACATATCTCCTCCAATGTGTTTTCACCTCTTTCTATGAAACAAGTTGGAAATAGAAAATCACATGGATATTCAGGTATTTATGAAAGCGATCCCCCACAAACATTCAAATGGTAGAAAGTCTTGCTAAATACAGTTTGGAGGTTTTATGACACAAATTTAATAGGTTTAAAACCGATTTGTATTCTACTTAAATTACTTTTAATATCAAGATTGACATCAAAAGTCAGTTGGGAAAATGCTTTCATTATTATCAGTTATCAGCTTCCTGAAAACTGATGCTAATTTGCATGGCCAATGTTTTCAATATTTTTGTTATCCTACATCCTAAAGTGGCAGGTTCAAAGTGATGAAGAATCGTAAGGACCATGGAAAAGGCCAGTTAAGGTTAAAGCTTCTTACTGCTGAAGAGGTTTGGGGTAGAAACACGTTTAAAGCATTTGAATCAAAACCTAAGACAGATTGAACTGATTGAGGAATAAACAATGAGGTTTGGTGCTACAATTTTTTTGCCCAACTACCAGACTTAGAGGCCAAACACTGACTTACGAAGGCTACAATGGATTTATTTTTCTTTGAATTATATCAGTATATTCCCCACATTAGCATTTCAGCAGAGAAAAATGCCTTTCTCCTCCTGAAAGCTATGAATTGTTTTTAGATAGAGGAACATGGAAGCCTCCTCTTTCTGCCTGAGAAGAGCTGATACCGACAGTAGAGTGGGGCAGCAGCATAGAAGAGCTTGTTCTTGGACCAATTTCCATAGCCCCTGGGAATGTACTGTAAAGAATTTCAGTAAACAATTATGCTTGCACAAACAGATTCAAGCTGCTACAAATCACTTCACTTCTTGTTCTTGAACAAGAACTATTTAACTTCCCCACTACATGCTTTTGGCAGGCTGCAGCAGGGAAAGGCAGAGACAGCTGTGCTGCAGATTCACTGTTTGTAAAGGTTTTAACAGTTTCCAGTGTTCTGGTGCCAGGCTCACTGCATACTTCAAACCACACCTCAATATGATTTGTTCCAGACATTTTGTACTAAACATGATATCTGGGTAGATGATGAAGAGTTGGAATTCAGAATGGGAATGGATCTTGAGACATTCATGACACAAACACATTGAGGTAGAGCAGTAAACTGCTGAGGACAAGAGAAGAGGAGGGGAGAGGAGGGAAAAGAAGGGGAGAAGAGCATGAGTATATTTTCTCCACACTAGAATCATCCATAAGAAATCATACTTCTTTTAAGGACTGATGAACTTTTTAATCACTGATAACCCTTGAACTAAATCAATACTGCCAACATGATTTAAGAAGGGGGGAGATATTAAACCTGAGTGTCACAAAATCTTGGAAGCATCTAAGTATGAAATTGTAATCTGTTTTGTCCCCAATCTAGCCTTCTGTTCTTTCTATATAGCACCCTTCTTTTTCTCAGCAGTGTGCTCAGCAAGAATGTTACTTCGTCACTTATGCCAATACAGTGGCTTGAAATACCTTAATCTGTTTCAGCTGTAGTATAAAGAAATCAGTTAATTTGCCCAGAATTGGGGGAGAGAAAATTAAAAAAGAAATAAGAATAGGACTGATCACACTTCAACACCTAAAACAGGATGAAAAAGACCTGGGGATGTGCTTACAATGCTGTTGAGACCGCTACCACTCCTTTACCTACACAATGTTAGCTAACAGAGAGGATCTTCAGGGCTGGCACTGTCTTCTCCCATTTTGTTCTGAATACATCCCAGTTTTTGTTCATTTGCCATACATTTAGTTGGAAAGTACTTTTGCGTCTCAGCATTCACTATTCAATTTCAGGTGTCACAGGAATTCGCTGTCAGGCAAAGGGAGTAATAGTGAATAATAACATTAACAGGGAGGAAAGGAAGGTTTGTTCAGAGAGAGAGTATCTTTACAAACCTGTATACTATATATTAGTGGAAAAAACAGACAAGTCTATGGATACAAACACTTTTACTAAAGTCTGAAAGAGAAGCCACAATTAAAGATCAATAGTTCAATTTAAACCATTCATTAAAATTACTCTTTTAGTTTTATCCCCTAAGGGTCAGTATCTTAAGTGGATGTCCAAGAAAACCAGTTCAGCTTCTTCTTTCAGACGCTTTAGGAGTCAGGAGAAAAGTGGCATGATAGTAAGAGTTGAGTTTTGGGAGAAAAAATGATATTGCCTAGCAATTTGATTCTAGAAGGAAAGTGGGAACAAATCCACTTGACTTACTCCCTCACAAGTTTTGGTAAATCTACTACCTCTTTAATCTCCATTTATTCCTCTGCAGCATGCCTATGAAAAGCCTTAAATTGTACAAGAAGGTATTATGATTAAGAACTACATGGATTTGATCCTTCAATCCAAAGGAATGTAGGTAATTTCTTATTTACACAAGTATAGATGACTTTGCAGGCACTGCTTACTTGAGTAATGATTATTGCTTTGAGCACAATGTCTATACACTACTATTAGATTCCTAATCATGGAATGCTATTGCTCAGCTAGAAATTATTGTAACTTAAATTGCACATATACTAGGTATAGTTTATGGCAGTTTTCTTAAAAATTGATATCATAGATTTTTTATAAAGAAGAAATACAAGGAATATTTTCTGTTAGACCTTAGAAGTGTGAACATAGGTCAAGTTCCATGCTAAAAAATATGTTGGAAACTGCTTTAATCATATGCTGGAATATGAAAATAAGAAAAGCTTGGTTTCCCCAAAAATACATATTCCACATTATAGCCTCTTCACTAGTATGCTGGTTTCTTTTTAGCCATGAAGAGAGTTACAAGGCTAACTCAGAAGTGCTTTGCTTTATACTTAGAGATGATGGATTCAACTTACTTGAACTCTGACAGGCTGATGTCTTAATTCTCGGAACAAACATGTCCACCCACTACTCTCCTCACCTTGCTCTCTCCTCCAGGTCCATTTGTTTACCAGCTGAGCAGTTCCATCCACTCCATATGACTGAAACCTGTTTCTGCCAGCACAGCAACAGCAAACAGGCCTCAAGCATATTTGCCTCTTTGCCAGTCAACTCCATGACAAATGGCACTGGCAGTTAAGAGACAAGTGGATGCTTCTTTTGCCTTGTCTTTATTGTTGCTCTTCTTCTTTTAAGTGGACCTAGATTTGTCATCAAAGACACTTCACCAGTTTAACATCAGGCACCCCACCAACCCACTTGACTATGAAGCACAGTCCCTATGACAAGAGGGCAGAATCAGCCTCTGAGGTGTGCATGAGGTCTCTCAGGGATGATGAGCGCCTGTTTTCCTAATTGCATGCACAAACCCAGTCCCCTAAATTCACTGAACCAGTGCTGACAATCTCAGTATCTTTCGCTCAACCAGATACACCTTGCAATCACCCATGCTCAAGAGTACATTTAGTATTCATGGTGATTCCATTTGAGTCATGGACCTCAGTTCCTCAGAGCTGCTGTTCAAACTGACTTCCAGAGATTTATATAATTTAACAGACTGTGTGATTTTTTGCCCATTTTGAAACATTAGGTCCTGAATTTCATCAATACAGTAAGTCACCATTCTTCAAATCAGGTACAACATATTTAATCTACAAAAACTGTTTTGTCTCAACTACATGGCAGCTAGTATTCCATGTGGGAAAAACAACAATCCCTCCAAAGAAAAGTATTGTTTAGAACATAGCCTTAAATAAACTATTCTTTCCTTCTGACAAGATATTCATCACATGTTCAAAAACATCCACCAGCACTGCAAAACTGTTCTAAGTCAAACAGAACTAAGGCATTGCTGGAAGCTGATAATAAATGTCTATGGTCTAAAGTATCTAAATGAGATTCATATAGCTTTCATCAAGTTATTTATTCACTAGAACCAGCTAATCTTAATGCACGAAGGAACAGACACTTTGGTTAAATATCAGAATGAAGTAGGGAATACATCAGGTTGTTTTTTTCT
Source organism: Psittacus erithacus (assembly GCA_009867235.2). Classification (NCBI taxonomy): domain Eukaryota; kingdom Metazoa; phylum Chordata; class Aves; order Psittaciformes; family Psittacidae; genus Psittacus; species Psittacus erithacus. The sequence goes on from WYDI02034858.1 coordinate 5,406, forward strand.
GAGATGACAATCTAACAAAACCCAGTGTTAGGAGTTGACCCTGAGCAGGAGGCAAGCACCCACACAGCCGCTCACTGATTCCTAAGTAGAAACTGGGACTGACAGGGGGAAACAAAGGAAGGTAGGAAGACACGAAGATCAAGATAACAATTTAACAGCTGAAACAAAAGCTGTGTGCTTAGCATGCCTAACAGTTACTTGGAAAGACAAACACCATAACCATAAATGCCCCCACTTGTCTCTAGTCCCAGACTCTTGCCCATCCTCAGTCTACCCACTGGGGATAGGGGAGCAGAGCAGAAAAAATGAAAAGCCTTTACCCCATGCAAGCACTGTTCAATGATTACCAGTCCACTGGTGTGTTACCAATAGTGCTTTAGGCACAAATCCAAACCACAGAATCATTTAGGCTGCTGTGAAGAAAATTAGCTCTATCCCAGACAGATCCAGTGCATACAGACATGCTGCAGAAGAATATGTTTACTTCTTAAACCTGCATCAAAATATTGACTGTGCTAGCTACTTTAAGTACTGGGCACTCTAAAGTCAGTCAAGCAGTTGCTGTAATATTCAACACTCATTCACCATGCATCCAAACTGCATGGTTGGATGAGATTCCAACCATCTTTTAAATCAAATGTCATCTGTCAACAGTAAATCTACGAAGACTGTCCATTTTGATGCTATGTGTAAGGAATAAACAAATGTTATAATTTAAAAGGAAGAAAAAGACCCCACATCATCATCATCATCATAAAGTCAGACATCAAAATATGGTACCCATTGGGCTACTAAAAAAAAAAATACATGGTGCAAAAGTGCAGTCTAGGATATGCTTTTTCATTTATTTCCTCTGAAAACATTTTGGGAGGGGATTAATAGAAACTATTTGATTTTTGACAAATTGTTTATCTGAAGAATCAATTTATATAAGAAAGGGATGGGGACGAGAAAACTGATGAAAAAATGAATGATTCCGGTAAGATCAACTTCCTAGATCTATGACAGATGCATTTTAAATGAAATTAGTTTTAAAGTTTATGTGATATTTTGGAATTGAAAGCTGGTGTTCTGGAAAGGAATATTTTTATTTCTTCATTATTTTAATCAACAGGTGATTAATTTTATACACTTCGGGGTTGTGATGATCAGGTTTAATTTAGCAGAAGTTAGACAAAAAGAACAAAATGCCATGATGCTCAGCAATTAAGAGGAGTGGGAGTAAGAGCGAGGTTGGCTTCATATTCTACTATTTTTAATTAAAATTTGTGATCCAGAAAATAGTACAGTTGTAGTTATGCATTATCATATCAATAGGGTTCTAATTTTCTATGCTTGTTTACTAAATGATCTGGTGAATGCAAAATAGTGGTTTGATTCATTTTCAGCCTTGTGTCTCATACAAAAACTGATCTGAAGCACAATGTTCTTTGTTATTGTTTGAAAGAGAAGCTTGCTTTCATATATTTGTTGTAAAAAAATAAGTATCCAGATGAAAATTAACTACTAACTGCCTGGGGCAAAATGTTGTTTGCTCTACAAGCTGCTGGAAAGTCACTCACAAACAGAACTTTTTGCTCAGTCTTGTGTTTTGTTTCTTTTTAAACTACGACACAGTGGTACTCAAAGGTAGCTCAAGGACTTTGTAGTAGGACACGTGCAGTAAAAAAGCCAGGATACAAAACGTGAGATTTAATTTGGTTACATCTTCCTTTAGTTCATGCAGTAAGAACCCAGACAATCATGGTATAATCCCCCATCTCAGTTGACTTGGTCTGGGGTTAGAACAGGACAGTGTAACCCCAATAAGAATATTAAAAACATGGGGACAGGTGTATTTACTTACTGCACATGCAAGTAAGACCATAGCTGAGAAGACATCTTTAAGTTAGGCATACAGACTTACTTCTTATTCTGGTTTATTTAACTCTGGTTTGCTAGGCCAGCCTCTGGAAACAATCTCTGCAATGGATGCTTGCCAAAAGGAGGCAGCGGAGCATTCCTGACCTGCTTTCCCAAATCCCCGGTTGACTTCCCTTGCAGTTAACAATCCCTCCTTAGTATCAGTCAGTGCATATACAGTCCCTGATCAAATGAGCACATCCTAAGAGTTCTGATTAGTCTTGATATCAGCTCTGACCTTTACAAAGGGAAGCTAAAAATTCCTCCTGTGAGGGGGAACCTCGAGGAGAAGTGAGCAACCTCTTGTGGCTGGAATGAAGAATATTAATGCCTGATGATCCAAACTGCAGTTCTCATCAACTGCTCCCTTGCTCCCAGAAATTGAATTAACAGCAAAATTAGTAAAGTCACCCAGTGGACTTGGATCTGCAGTGGAGGAGTGGAAGGTTCATGTATATTCTAAGCACATCTGAATGTCAGCAATTAGGTGTATCTCTTAAGTCTTTACTGATCTTACGAGCAGTCACATAATTCAGCAAAATCTGAGTTATTCATATTGCGATCCTGCCTCCCCATGCAGGCACTGTGTTCCCTTTGAAGTAAAACTAGCCCAAACATATTTTATCCTATCCTTTAACTGACTTCTGTATTACTTTTCCACAGTGAACATAGGCATTTACTGCCCAGTGAAGACTTCAAGAGAACAGTTCATTCACCTGCACAATGTTACTCCATATACATTAAGTCAGAGCTGCCTCCTCACCACTGCACAGCAGTGAAGCTATAGGGCTATGGGGCAGCTAGCTGCTTTACAGTATGTGCCATCCTATGTGGATATATCTACTTGCCAAGATGTTCTCCAACGTTTTGAGTTTTTAAAAGTTGGCAAACTTTTTTGAGCGTAAGGGGTTTTCAGAACTGATACCTATCAAAGGTGCTCATAGCAAGTTATTTGTTTAGTGTATGAAACATAAAATTTAGCACAAGGTACAGTGAGCGACATTTGATGTACAGATGCGCAGTATTTGCGTGATGTAGCAGTACATCCTCTGCTATTAACAAACTCTGATAATGTATTTAGTAATAATATAAAAATCACATCAGATATTCAAAAATGTCTTTTCAGAGTGACCAAAGTGTGGCTAAACCATCCCTTGAACCATGTTACAAGTTCCAGTGCTTCAGGAAAGCTGGCCTTCTGGAAATAGTGTTCAGACTATCTGTTAACTGCTATCATCAGACCATCTCTTATGATTCCATCAAGTATAACATTAATTTAAATTACCAAGCTATGTAACATGAGTAGTTTCAACTTCCAGATCAATGATGAAATGGCTTTAACTGAACATGTATTAATAACTATTAGAAACAATGTTAACTGCATATTACTCTGCTGATTTTATGGACTGGAAGTGCAGATGCTTTAATGAACACTAGAGGGTAAATAATTTATAGTTTGTCTGGAGAAAAACATTGGTTGAAATTATCTAAATACATGCGATAGCTTCCAAAGACCTGCAGACATTCTGATACAAGATTATCATACTCTGAATTTCCACTCAATCAATTTCATTGAATAATTTTGTAAGCTCCAAAGTTTTTAAAAATCATCTGATGTCAGCCAAAAAGTCATACCCAACAGTCAAAGAAAACTAAAAATGAACTGACAGCTCCGCCTTCCATGTGCCATTCACATCATATGCATTTCCTAGCTTGACTTCCTGGTGGTTTTAAAACCTTTAACCAGGTGATTAGGATGGACAGATTCTAAAATTCACTGCTCAGTACCAATTAGATAAAGTATGTAACCTTTGTAACTCAAAATCCTTAAGAACTAACATCTAAAGGGTTCACCATACCTAGAAATAAACTTGATGTACTGGGATTGCATGGCAAGGTTTTGGGACAAAGTAAGGGGGCTACAGAGCTGGTTTCTGTGAAAAAGTGCTAGAAGTACCCCCTGTGTCTGATAAAGCCAAGCTGGATGGGGATTGGAGCAACCTGCTCTAGGGGAAGGTGCCACTGCCCGTGGCAGGGGATTGGAAGTGGATGAGCTTTAAGGTCCCTTCCAACCCAAACCCTTCTGTGATTCTATGAAAACATTACTGTTACTGAAAAGAAATTAGAGATTCATCACTGAATATTTTTGCTTCCATCAGCTGTGTGACAACACTGTTTTATGAACGCTACTCTTTCTCTTTTTATGAAAGGCACATGGCCCGATTTACATTTGAGGCTTATTGTTACAAGCGGTTTGTTTATTTAATCCATTTATACCTAGAACAGTGGTCAAAACAAATAATGTGCAATAAAACCACAGGCAACTGAAACAGGTTCTCTGTTTTGCCCGCTGCCTCTGGACAGTTTTAGGGGAGCTCCCCTCCACACTATATCTTTACACACCTGGGCAGCAAATTCCATCTGTGTTGCACATGTGTCTGATAGTTCATTAAATCTTCCCTTGAAAAATATCAAGATCATTATATAGAAGGAAGTTCTGATCCTTGCCCTTACAGCCTCCACATCCCTTCTATCATAAAACATCAGGCAAAATGTATTCACATCTTTCCAACTCTTTATGAGTCCATCTCAAAAATGAGGATGGACTTGCCCTAGGGAATATATGGGGAGGTATCTGGTTTTCTCCTCTTGCTCCTCTGCCAGAATCAAAGGATAAGTATTCCATCTTGTGGAATATAAGTATTTTCATTTAAATCTGTTGAAATGTTTGCTTGGGACAGAAGGAAGATGGAAAGAAATAAAACAAAACTTTGTAACTATTAAACACCAGTGCCAGAAAGTAAATATAGTCCTCTTTAAAACTGACACCAGAGCAATATTCCTTTGATATATACGATTTGTGTGTTATTAAAAGCATTTACATCTTTATATTCTGAATTACGAGTTTTTTCATAACTGGTCATTTCTTTCTGCAATCAGAGTTATTAAAGCAAAGCATGGCGTACACTGATTTGTAAGTACAAATTACAGGCTGTACTTGTAAATAATATTTTTCTTCTTGGGAAGCAGAGCACTGTCTTAAATGCAGGAATTGTGATAAAATGCCAATCATGCCACTGAAATTCCACTGAAAATGCTCTGAAACATTCTCAGCGTTGTGCTTATCCTTGTGGCTCTGCATAAATGAGACATTTGCCAATGGATTCTTTTCACTCCTACAAGCAGACTTGGAACAATTGTGGCAGTTTCTCATAATTATGAGACGATTTTGTTTATAGTTGAGTTGACAGTTCAGTCTTATTTTCTCTGATTTTACATTTACCTCCTTTTATTCTCTTACTCATGCACTTTTCATGTAGCTGCTACTTCCAACCATGCCATCTAGGCACTTTTTACAGGGGCAATTAGCGACAGGACAAGGAGGAACGGTAGATTTACATTAGATACTGGAAAGAAGTTATTTACTGTGAGGGTTTTGAGACATTGGAACCAGTTGCCTAGAAAAGTTATGGCTGCCCCATCCCTGGCAGTGTTTAAGGCCAGGTTGGAAGGCACTTGGAGCAATCTGCTCTAGGGGAATGTGTCCCTGCCTGTGGCAGGGGATTGGAACTGGATGAGCTTTAACATCCCTTCCAACCCAAACCATTCTGTGATTCTATGATCTTTTGGGGGATGCATTCCTGCCCCAACACTACACAGTGTATATGATAAGTATATGAATCTCAAGCAATACAAAGGGACACTTGGTGTGCACCCACATCAGAAGAATATGGCCAAACAGATCCATATTCAAGGAGTATATGCAGGGACATGACTGGCCTAGAAAGCCTGACTTCACTAAGTTTTGAATCTGAGTCATGTTTGAAATTCCAGTACTTACTTCAGTCTCTAGGACTTTCTAGTTTGGTTCCACCTTCCCTTTGTAGACTTGGTCAGAAGAATTAAAAGGAACTTTTATGCCATAACTTTGTGGACAGAATCTCCACCCATTACACTTTTTTTCTTGATACGTCTGGTTTTGTGATGTGCTCGCAATGCTGGTTGTGCCTGTTACAGAATGTCAAAAGTAGCTTACATAGTCCCCACTATTTTCAACTGTATTTTGCAGGACTCAACAACTGTATAAGTCAGATACACTCTCCTGAGTGAAGTACTCAGGTAAGCTGTTATAGCCACGTCTGTCTTCACCAAGAGAGGCTTAGGTCTTGATTCACTAGACAGGGTCACTAGTCGGGGTTACTTACAATGAGACACTGTATAGTGAACTGTCTGCTGTATTTCTAAGTTAATACCGAAGATCTAAACTCTTCAAGACTATAACAGAGGAGCTCCCGCTCTAGGCACTTTCAAACACAATGATTCCAGTCTTTCACTTGACTTCTCACAATATTCTTCAAAAGAAATAAAAATACTGACTTTTCATAGAAAAAAAGCTCTTACTGCCAACTGCTTCTGATCCAGAGGAAAACAGTTAGAAGTAGAAAATTAATTTTCTTTCTGCCAGATAATGTCTTCTCTGTCAGCTCAATAAATGGTCAATATTAATACGTAAGGTCAGTCTGTTCTGGGTTTCCATCAGAAAGATTCGTTGATATTATAGCAGATTTTGCTTTATGAAATGATCATCACTGTCTTGCACTTATAAGAACAGAAGCTTTTTTGCCCTTTACAAAACAACCCCTCAAGATATACACACATGGCATCACAACACGATGAAAACTACATTGTTTGTGTTTGGCCTTGGACAGGGCTCTTGTTAGGTTTCTAGATCTTTTTCTAAATCAACATTTTCTGTATAGGCATTTCTAGTATTAATGATGTATTTTGGTTGCTCCTTGATGGAGATATAAATCCATTATTAAGTATATTTAGTAGCAGTAGTAGCTAGACGTATTCAGGGTTTAGGTGTTCAAATGGAAAACACTTCAGCAAATACTTGACAATACATACCATGACTGAGAGAGCTGCCTGAGGACTAGAGGAAAACAGATGTCACTCCTATCTTTAATAAGGGCAAGAAGGAGGACCTATGGAACTACAGGCCTGTCAACCTCACCTCAGTCCCTTTTGATACTGTCTCCCGTAAGATCCCCATGCAGAAGTCGATGAAGTATGGGCTGCATGAGCAGTGACGTGGAACACAAGCTAGCTGAAGGACTGGGCCCAGACAGTGGCACAAAGCCTAGCTGAAGAAGTGCTCCACTATGAGGAGTGGCTGATATGCCAGGGGGTCCTGCTGTTATTCAAAGGGACCTCAACAGGATAGAGAAATGGGCTGACAGGAATCTGTCAGCGCATTGGGCACACACTGAAACACAGGAGGATCCATCTGAACACCACAGAAAACTTTTTCATCAAGAGGCTGACCAAGCACTGGCACAGGTTGCCCAGGGAGGTTGTTGAATACCCTCTGGACATGGTCCCAGGCAGCCTGCTTTAGATGACCCTGGCTTGAGCAAGGCAAGATAACCTCCAGCAGTCCCTTACAACCTCAACCATTCCAAATAAATCATGATCTAATGGATACAAAAAAATTACAAGCAAAAGAGTTGATTTATTTATGGACAGAAAACATAAGGAAAACAAACAAACAAAACCCAGGTCTGATTGTTTGGTTTGGGGTTTTTTTTAAGATAGAGGTGAGAGAAGAGATGAGAAGCTTTTACTACGAGATCCATACCAAAAGCTGCTACATACACATGGTAAAATTGCCAATCGTGTAAAACAGACAAAAACATAGTGTTAGAAAACAAACCAGGCTGCATAGTCAGATCCCAGAGTGGCAACAAAACCATTTACATTCTAATAAAAACTGAGGAAGATGTTAAATAGAAGCTAACAAGGCTAGACAGCTTCAAACCAGCAGGGCAACCTCTGTTTGAGAAGGTCTCTGAGCATTGTTATTGCTGATTTCCAGTAACCCTTGGAACAGCAAGGAAATTCCAAAAGCCTGAAGAAAAGCATAGTGTGCAGATACTGGCAGAAATGACCTGTGTAATCCAAGCAAGTAGACAAAACAATGGAACCTGATTAATGAAAATATAAAGGAGGTAAATGTAATTAGCACAAATCAACATGGGTTTGTAAAAACAGACCTTGTCAAAGTATTCTGGTGTGGGTTTTTTTCTGAGATGACAAATTTGGATCCCATCAAATCTGCATATATATGTATATGCATTTCTATCTGTTTCTGCACCCACTGTAATAGTATGCTGTTTCAATTCTCAAGGCATTTGACTGGCAGTGTACACTGTTTGAACCAAGATATTGAATTATAAATGTGACATACTAAATAAATCAAAAAGTAACCTTAACAAAGGAAATCAGTGGTTTCTAGAGAAAACCACTGGAAATCTGATTTTCAGCCCTTCATTATTTAACATCATTATTGTCTGAACTACAGAAAAATGCATACTCTTTGAAGCTGAAGATGCGTGAAGTTTACATGCCACAAGATTGGGACATATAGGTGTCCTGGGTTCAGCAGTAGCAGTCATTTTTCTCCTTCTTAGTAGCTGATGCAGTGCTGTGTTTTTGACTTTCAG
>WYDI02034861.1:0-61045 GCA_009867235.2 Psittacus erithacus
GTAAGTACATGAGCAAATGATGGGGTGAACAGAGAAAAAATCATCAGGATGGAAAATTAATGAGGCAGCACCCAAAGCCCCATTACCTGCACACAGAGTAACCCACAGCCACCATCTGTCCTCAGAGACCTGTGTATGGGCAGCAACGTCTTCCTCTCTCTGAGGTAAAGCTGACCCAGCTGTGTAAAGGGAACCTTGTCAGACCCAGGAGGGAAGGTATAGCTCACCTTTTACGAGAGAGATTGTGCTCTCTTCCCCAAACCTTGTGCGTGAATCAGGAGAGGTCAGTAGCTTCTGTCGTGGAGGGCTTAATCCTGCAGTGCCCTCCAACGTTATCTGAGCTCTGGCAGCGGGAGGCAGCCTCTGTCTCGTTGGGAGGGCAGAGCACCCTTCTGGCAGGTATTTACAAGGTCAAATGCTGCTGCTAAGCCTAATTTTAACGAATGCAGCACAGGGTGTTCTGTGCTTTCCATCAGCCCCTGGGAAGAAACCTTATTCCTTACAATCCAGTTGGGTAGCTTTGGCTTCAGGTCTTAAGAGCACATGAAACATTATCCCTGAGGTACTTTGATTGGGTCTACACAGGAAATACATTTTTGTTTCTGTGAAATGTCCCAGTGACCCAGCCATGCCAGAGATAATAGGAGTTCTTTGGCAGCTGCATGTTTTGCTTTTGTGGATCCAGTTAGGTTGCCCTTTGATTTGTTTGATTATCGGAGAGTGTTTTGGGGAAAACATCTTGTTTTTAGAAGCGCTCTGATATCTCTGGATCAGTCAGACCATGTGCTGGCAGGTAAATGGCCAAACATATTGCCTGGGAAGGGAGAGTCATTGCATCTGAGGGGAGCTGTGGGACTGCCAGTGCCCAGAGAAGCAGAAAGGCTGAGAGGTTTGGTGAGCTAAAAATACAGCTTTTGTGGTATGGATGAGCTGAGTTATGGTGGGGTGAGAAGTACAGGACATTTAGGTTGATGTTGAAACCCAGGACTTATTCTCCTTTTTGTCCCCATTTTGCTGCATTACTGGACCATTCTTAACTTACTTTTGTTCACATGCATGAGCAGAGCAGTGCTGTAGAAATGAGATTTTTTTTAAAGTATACTTCATACTGCTTTGGGATAGAAGAAACCATTGGGCATGTCCACTCCCAGGACGCAGTGCAATCAGTGTAATCTCCTCCTCTGTCCCCCTCTGTCACAGAACCTCTGCAGAAACAGCAGAACCCACAGCACTGTCCTGGCAGATATGCTTACTTTATACAAGTGGCATGCTTGTGTGAGTGCTCTGGAGTGGAGCCTCAGGGCTTTAGCAATCTCCTAATTAATGTCCTTTGGCCACAAGACCCTTCTCATTCAGCAGGAGCTGAAGTCCAACTTCTGCAACAAACCTCTCATGAGCCCATACAGGACTCGCTGCATGATCCTGGCCTGTGTTAACTGTGTCCCCGGACTCGAAGTGACTCTTCATTGAATCCAGCTGGGGCTGGAATTCGGCTGGAAATGGCAATACTCAGATACCACAGTGATGAGTGTGGTGTAACACTGAGATTTTGGATTTTGAGTGAAAACTTCAGTATATTTGGATAGAAAATGGTTCCAAGTTTGATAAGCCACTTCCAAGAGCCATGTAGCATCTCTCTGAGATACTGAGAGTCAAGGTCTGAGAGAGCCATGTTTGAGAGAGCGTGATTGCAATTTATTAATGAATGGCCAACCATCAGGACAGGTACATGACTGCAATTAGCTGCATTCTTTGCACAAGCAGGGAGGAATGAATTTAAGTATTTTTAGACAACTCAATGCATCACTGTTACTCTGTTTCTGGCATTAATTGTGGTTCTAAATGTGTCAGAAATTACTTTGGATGTGACATAGCATTTGTGGTCAGTGTGCAATAGCCAGCTTTTAGCCTCAGTGTCAACCGAGCAAAGCAAAGCAGGTCCAGGTCAAATGCTTTTGGCTTTCAAGGATCTCCTAAGTGCTGTGGAAAGCATGGTCAGCATTGGGCGGTTGGAAGCATCGGCTACTTGTGGTCCCTAAAGTTCCTCTGGTACTCATTATAAAGGTAGGGAGGATAAGCTTGTGCATGCCAGGTTATTACATTTGTCTACACGGTTTTCCTTGCTGTTTTGGCTGCATAAGAGAACCCATCTTAATGTTCTTGTAAGGTGATAAACAGCTGCTGTGTTTCGATGCTGAGGTGATGCATTCTGTGATGGATAAGATGATTCATGGCTTGGGTTCTTTCCGGCTGAAAGGTACTGTATGACTATAATGCTTTGGTTTTTCTTTTTTCCTGCATGGGTCTGCAACTGGATTTTGTATTATATGGTGTGATTGAAAGTTCAAAACTGGCCACTTGGAGCAGCCAAGTGAGGCTTGCTTTAAGTGGTGGAAAAAGGCTCCAGCCCTTTGAGTCATGGTGTTTGTCTTTCCGTTGTTCTATGGCACTGAAATCCTCAGGTTACCTGAATGCTACAGAAAAAAGACACTGCCATTTTTCTGTCCCAAGTCTTTTAATTATAACTTTATTTTTTCCAGCTGGTTCAAATGCAAGGAAGTATTTTTTTCTTTTTCACTAGGTCCCCTGTGATGATCTTAAGTAAGTTTGATACTTAGTCTGAGTGTGGAATAAAGTAAAATAGTACCCGTTATTGGGCAAAACTAAAACTAGTGAACAATGGGAAAAGAAACAGGGTGAAGTCTGTTTTTAATGTACTGAAAACAGAATCTTTGCTTATATAGAGTTGAGAGAAGCCAAGATAAGGGATCCTTGCCCTCCTTGCTGTCTTGCAGCTGCAGGATTGGCAAATCTGAAATACAGATAGAAATATTGGTATGTCAATATCTCTAAACCTGAAGTAGCTGCCCAAGAAGGTGACCTAAGATGTAACACCCAACTGGAGAGAACTGCTAGGGAAACTTCAAAAATGAGATGCTAGAGGAGGTGCTTCTCCATGGGAAGTGCTATGCCTTGGAATAAGCTGAGAATGAGACATCCAGGTTATGGGTCCAGTGTGTGAGAAATGGGAATGATGCTGATCTTCATCTCTGAGAGACATTTTCTCAGGGTGTGCGTCTGTGAGAGACAGAGAGGTACAAGACGTACCTCCACCTGCAGGGTAGCACTCCTGTTCTGGAAGGGGCTTGGTCACCTTGGCGTGAACATGTACCTGAGCTCTGCTCTCGCCTGCATGCACCAGGAGCTTGTAGGTACATTCAAGGGTCTTATGAATTCCCAGGGAAAAGTAGCATATAAGGATAGTTCTGGTTTAACTTAATACCATGCTGCGAGATAACCTCACTGATGCAACTAAAATGCTCCGTCCATTTTTGTATAATTCAGAGGGCTGAAGCCTCACTTGTGTGCAGATGGTCCAGAGGAAACTATGCCCTGTAAGGAAGAACTATAGAATTATAAGCTGAAAGAGGCAATTTGATCCTATCCCCATGAGCTAATAGTTGGTTTATGCCCTGGACTGTGAGGGTTTACATTCCTCATTTGTTATTCTAAAACTATTACTATTATTATTATTATTGTTATTATATGTATAGTGTGTGTTTAGAAAGTGTCTCTGTGTTTATGCCATTTTTATCGTTAAAATACTCCGCACTGAAAATCATATGAATTCCAAAAAGCAACACTTGCTATCTATCATTGCATGCCACTAAATCGTTAAAGTGGTGGAAAAAGCACAAATAAGCAGACTGTATACTGATGGGCTTTTAATTTTCTCTTAACGTGCTATTGGTGTTAATTTTTGTGTGCCTGTTATGTTTGTGTTCACTGAACAATAGGACTTTGTTTTTGTTCTTTGTGTAAATTAAAAACATCTGTTCTCTTCGTATGAAAAGTTGTTTTTTAAAAGAAGCTGGTCTGATCTAACTAAATACCAATGCTGTGTCCACAATGAGTTACTATTAATATTTGGGAAAGGCAACCATCCAAAGCAAGTGTAATGTCAAATCACTGGCAGGAGTGCATATTTATTGCTCGAAGTGACAGATAAAAATGTAGAGGTTACAAAAACAAAATTCTTGTGGATGACTAATGATGCGCATACATGCCCCCAGTGCCCCATCACCACATTTACAATTGGCAGGGTGTTCTCCACTACCCCCTGCTCCCCAGGATTAATCGATAAGGGACTGGTAGCTTGGCACCCTCCCTGGAGGAGCAATGCTGCTCCACCTTCCCTGTAGCAGACCCTGCATGGAATGACCTTCAGGGCATGCTGGAATCTGATCCATCTATTTAAATTTGTCTAACTTTTCCCCCACCTCGCTCTGGTATTTGACTGCATGGATTGATTTCCCACCAAAGTCATGTGTCTTTTCTTTCCATGCAGGTGGAGGAGGCGGAGCATCCATTGCATGTTTCTGTAGTGCACGTGATGCTGGCATGATGGTGGTCTTCAGAGTTGTCTGCAAAGTTCTGATATGAAGGAGTTGGCAGCCGAAGACAGGAATCTGTCATCTTTCTTGAGAGGAGCAGCCTTGTTTTCAGCAGCAGTCTTGCTAAAGTAGTTAGATGTTATTTCAGAGCAAAAAACACACTATTTGTCATTGAGCACGGGTAGCAGAACTGAGGTCTGAGAGATTCAGCACTCTCCCTGCCTGGGCGGCTATATGGCTTTGTCACTTATGTACTTGAGGACCTCAGAGATGGTGATATTTTCCTCACAGGCAGATGTCTTGGGAAAGAAGTACATCTAATTAACAGTTCTTGATGAAAGGCCTGATTCAAGAAAGCATCTCTATTGAGTGCAGCACTTTGCTTAAATCTCATGTATTTCATAAAGATTAAAACCCAAGTAAACCCTTTCCAGACCCTGGGCATGCCTTTGTTTCTCCCCTTTCTGCTGCCTCTGGTGTCCTGTGCCAAGTGTGTCAAGAACCAAGAAAAAAAACTTGCCTGTGTTAAAGAATCGGGTATTTTGTTGATATGCTTATTGCAGTCAGGGCCACAACAGCTTCCAACCTATTTGCAGCATAACTTCTCCCTCTTAAGATGCCCCATCCCAGTGTGTTCTTCCTATCTTCCGTTCTCTTGCAGAGGAGTCCTGTGCTTCTTCCTTTCCTGTGGCCTTTTCCTTGACTACCCTTAACACCCATGTTATTCATCTCTATTCTTCCCACATCATTTCCACTCTCTCTGTTCTTTGTACTGCAGTGTGGGTACTGTGGGTATCTGCTCTCTACAAGTACCTGCGCCAGTACTGGCTGCAGCACAGATGGTGGGCAGCTGCTTGCCATGGAGGTTGGCTACCATCAGCTGGCTGGGGGTATTTCATCTTCGTCTCAGACCCCAATGACCACCTCCAAGATCCAGCTGAGTGCAGAACTTGCTGAGTCACATTTTCACCACAAAACTACTCATGTGCTTCCTGAGAGTCACACATTATAGGCATGGCTTGGCTGGAGAGGAGCAGACAGCTTTCACCCTGAAGTGCATCCAGGAATGTTGGCAAGAAGACACACTTAATTTCCTATCTCGGGTTACTGCAGCACGGGTTAGGACTACAAAATCTTGAAATCCCTGGCAAGCTAACGCTGTACATCTGTCTAAGATAACGGCCAGTGAGGACAACCATGGGCTTCGGCCCATGACCAGTCTGAAGCACTTTGTTCCTTGCTGAGCAGCTGTCATTAACAGTGATCTGTGAGGTTTCTTCCCGGTTTCACTCAGTGGTTTTCATGGCTGCTCTCTTCTCTGGTGAGATCTCCACGCTTGCCTGTTTGGCTGCAGAGGTAATCTACTGCTTGGCCTCACCAGCTGATTGTTCTTGTTGTTTTGCAGCTGGGGGGCTGCATGCTGTTTCTATCAGCCTGATGAGCTGCAGCCCCCCGCATCCCCTCAGGGGCTTAAAATCTGTAAAATGGGAACAGCACTTGGTCCCCAGGATGATTATGAGGGAATAGCCATGAGTGTTCTCAGGGAGGCTCAAAAGGAGCTATAACTCCCCGGGATCGGTCTCTCTGTGAGTAGAGGGCTGTTTGGAAAGACGATCTGTTGAGTCACTGCCACATATTATTGGCATGTATGTGCCCTTTTTATGGGCACATATAGGCGAATTAAATTGGTGCTGCACTGGAGAAACTGGGTCTTTGTCTGTGTTTTGTGGGATCCATCAGACTTTCCTTCTTCTTAGTAGGACCTGGCCCTAATGGTCCCCAGCAAGGGGGAGAACAAGGTGCAGTGTCCTCTTTTATTCCCTTGAGAGTTTGGTTGCTGTCAGAAACGATTATCCCCAATTATCCAGGTTGATCTTATGCACGATGCTGCTGTCATCTGCAGCCATGACACTTTTGGTGTAGGGGTAGTACAACTACTGCCATAGCTGGCCATATTTCAAAGAGTAGTGTTAAGAGCAATAGTTGCTTGCAGCTTTGAGGGTTGTTTGCCCCTATTTGCTCTCCTGGTGGCACACCCACGGTGCAGCTGGGGGCCCTTGCGCAGCATGGCAGTGCTGGCATCAGACTCGGTGCAGATGCTGCTCTCCAACCACTTCCCAAATGCCTTTCCACCTCCCTAGGCCACTTCAGGTCTTTGCCTTCACCCGTGCTTTCATGTCCCCAGTGCACTTGTGCTGTGGGTGTTTTTTTTCCCTGTTCCCATTAGGTGTCTCCCTTTTCCTCCTTATGAGCCAGCTGGAGCTGTGCATGTTCTGGCAGCGGTCACTCATCACGCACTGGCCTGAGCTGGGGCATCAATAGGTCACTGCAGCTTGGCGTCCCCCTTTCCCTCTGGGGCTGAACTTCTGGCTCAGGCCGTGTTGCTGGATAATATTCTGGGATCTTTGCACAGGAAATTTCCTTGGTGGAATGAGAAAGTGGGACCCTGTCACCAGCTCCACTGTGCAGGGCTGTGTCCGCTGCTTTTCCCACCTCCCAGGCCATTGCACTGCACTCCTCAGGCTCTTTGCAGTCTGGGGCAGAAGGCATTCCTGCCCGAGGAGGCAGATGTATTTGCAGGCAGTGGCAAACCACTGAGTATCCATACAACTTACTTTGCAGCCCCATCAAAACCACCTTGATGGAGTTTCAGGCTGAGCCCAGATTTCCTGGTGGCAGGAAAGCAAGCCAGTAATGTACAAGAAGGTCTTAGAGAAGGACGGTTGCCTTGTGGCAGGTACTATATGCCATCCCTCTTTGGGGCCTAGGATGTTGTCCTGTGTTACAGATGCATGAAGAAAACATGCAAAGATGGCCCCCTGATAGTACAAACATTCCTGCCCCATCCCTGAATCCCAGTATGGAATGATGGCGATGATACTCCTAAGCCTTATTGTGGAGAAGAAAAGGCCCTTTTGGCAGTGGGTTTTCTGGGAGGATTTGCCTCGCTTTCTGCAGCTGATTTCACATCCTACATCTGCTATAATCAGTCTGGCCCTGTGTAGCCTCTGTGACATCCTATGGAGCTATCTAGAATTATTCAGGTTTTGTGTATCTTGACACTAGACACAAGTTTCTGCTGATCCGATATTATTTGTTGAAGGCAATTCACAGAGATCATCCAGTTGCTGCCATGGCTTGCTCCTCATCTGCAGATCACTTTGCATGGGGATTTTTATGACACTAAGAGTTCAATAGCTGGTTGCATTATTTTATTCTTATTTCACATGCAATGCTGATGTGACAACACTGGCACTTCTGACAGGGTTATCTTGTCCCCATTTTGTAGAGGAGAGGACTTAAGCTTGAGACTAAGACACTGTCCTAAGATTTGAGTGCTGGAGGGAAACCTCTTCACTGAAGTCTTTTGAAAATTTTGTTTTGATTTTTATTTATTTACAAATTCTGGGCATGGGCTCCTGTTGTTGGCAGTGCTGTTGGTTCAGCTGTCACACAAGCAGAGTTTTGCCCCTGATGCAGCTGCATCTATAATCTTTGGGATAGGTTGACTTATTTAAACAACATGTAGCATCTGGTCTCTGTGGCTTGGGTGACTTACTGGAGGTCACACAGCAGAGACTGGGAAACAGCCCAGCTCCCCTGCCTCTGATCTCTGTGCTCAAAGTTTTGCAACTGCTTCCTTCACCACAGAGCAATGTTAATGTCCCCAGGCAAAAGAGGCCACACAGCTGTAGCCAAGCCTGGGAGATGTAGGATACAAGGTGACTGAAAAGCTGGCTGGAGTGCTGGGCTTGGAGGTGAGTGGTTAATGAGCTGAAGCCTGGCTGGTGGTCAGGGCTCAGTGGTGTTCCTCAGCTGCCAGTAGTGGCACCTTCACCAGGGTCCCAGGCAATGGGATGGCAGGCACCTCAGTGGATGATGCCTAGCTGAGGGGTGCATTGAATGTGCTGGAGATTTGACTGCTATTCAGAGAGACATGACAAGCTGAAGAAATGGCCTTATGGGGCATCAGTGTGTGGAACAGGGGTGGAGGGGATACCTCACCTCACTATTGTGTCCACCTGCGAAAAGGAGGGTGGCTGGACAGTGCTCCAGTGTATGTACTATGAACAGACTGTTCATAGGAAAAGGACAGGAGTCAATAGTCACAATCTGCAGCAATGAAAATCCTGACTGAGTATAAGGGAAAAAAATTCACAGTCAGTGTTTAACCACTAGCATAGTTGCCCAGAGATGCAGTGCAATCTCCATCCCGAAAGGTTTTCAAAACATGACTGAACAAAGCCTGGATAGCCCTGATCTAAATCTGAGCACAAGTTTTGACCAGATGACTTCAAGGGGTCTCTTCCAACCTAATTTATTTCATGCATCTACAATAGCTGGACACTTTCAGTATAATTCCTGCAGTATTCTCCAGTGAATTGAACTGAATCCTTTGTCAGTATTGTTTTCACAGGCACACCTTTCATAACCACCACATACATCACAAAAGAGGAAAAAAAAATCCAACACTGAGAGCAAAAATTGAAGTAAAATAATGTGCAAGAGCTACACAAGAACTCCAGTGTCTCAAAGCTGCTGGTTGCTGCTAGTGTTGGCATGGGAGGGAGCATAAAGTGAATTAAGTGCAAGGACAAACAATCTGAGGCATTCTGCTCGCAGAGTCTCCTGCCATCCTCCAGCTTCCCAACATGATGGTGATCCAAGCTGTGCACAGTCTTGGATGAGGCTCCAAGAGCTGAATCACTTTGACTCCCCTCTCTCCCCTGCAATGATCACACATAGAAAACAGACATGACTGAGAGACTTGGGCCAGTTTATAAAAGGAAAGTAAGTTGTCAACACAACTCCCTGTGAAAAAGATCTGCTTGGTTTTGTCACTTAACAAACACCCTGATGGCCTGATGAGAAATGTACTTGTCAAGCTGAGTTTCCTTCCTCAGGCTTGAGGAAGGTGAGTTTAGAAAACTGTAGTTGCTGCAAAAAGGTCATGGTAGCCTTGAGATGGAATCTGTCCCTTGGTGGCCTTCCTGCCCCATGGCCCCTGGTCATGTTTCAGTGCAAATGACATGAAGCCTTTTGTATTAGAAGAATATTAAGGCTGAAGAGTGAAACTCTCACAATGTTGTATTATTAACTCTATTGTCTCATTAGTATGAAAAAGGGAATGCCTAATTGGCATTGGCTCCTGTACGCATGGGAAATGAACCCTGGGCTGGATCAATCTGGCAACAGACCAAATGGTTAGTGAATGAATGGGTGCTTGGGTGAAGGGTTTCTGGGCACATCTGAATTGATATTCTAAACTGTGCCAGAGTACAGACTCAGGTCATTGCACACTTCTAGCACAGGCAAATTTGTGTACTTTACATTTCCAGGTACAATCTGAAAGTTAGCAGAGGCAGGTAGGAGAACTGCAGTGAGGGCTAAGTGTTTAATGTATGGATGCAACCATAGAAAGCTTAAGTTTACTAGTATAAGTGCATTTCTGTGTTTGGCTCCCTACTTGTCCCTGTGCCTTAGATCTCATCCTCAGCCTTGATCATGTCTTCTCTGACCTCTGCCTTCTCACCAGCTTGTTTCAGCCCTGCCTGCTCCCATTTTGCTGTGTTTCCCTGCCCAATGCTTTCTGCATTGAAACTGCTTTCCTTCCGATCCTTGGTTTTGCCTCATCTCATCTCTTGGATGTACTTTAGATCATCTCCTCGACTTACAGGCTTTCTGTGTATTCTTCATGATCTTGCTCCACCTTTTAACACAGCCATTACTCCTGTGGTGTCTGACCTTATTTTGCCTTCATTTCTACCACTGATTCCAAACTGACCGAACTAGTAGGCAGATCCATGCTATTGCAGTAAAGCTGTTTTCCTCAGGCTGCAAATCAGAGAAACACGTCAGTATGTCCTTAAATCTATCCCCCTCAGTGTGCTTAAGCACGCTCTCCTATTGCCTGGAGCAAGGAGGATGCCTGCTGCTGAGCAAGGCAGGATTGCATAGTGAGTTGATTTAGGCTCCCGAGCAATGTGTAACAGTTCAGAGCCTGGGCAGGACTGATGTTAAATCACAAATGAAAACAGTAATCTGTCAGCAGTGTTTTTCCTGTTGTTGTTGTGCCCCAGACAGTTGTGTTGCTGAAAGGCCAAAAGTGACATATATGAAGAAAAGAGACCAATTAATAGAGGTCAAGGGGAATATTTCCCATACTGTAAGCAGTAAAACGCCGGAAAAAGAAAGGGGCAGGCTTTACTAGGATGAGCCTAGGTTATGCCTAGGGATAACCTTCCCTAGAAACTGGTAATTTGCAACAACCTGGGGAAAATGGATTTGGAAGCAGACATGTTTAAAGCTTCAATTGGTGCTAGTTCAGTCAAGGCTGCCCTTACTTGCACTTAGTATCATACTGTATCCACGATCTACAACAGAACTCTTTCTGTGCTGGCCAGACTTTGAGACCTTGATAATTATTGTTTTCTCCTTTGCATCTCTAGAGTTGACAATTTGTTGTTTGAGATTGCTTTTCTTTGCACTTGCAAGGTTTGCCCCCATCCTCCAACATAAAGCAAAATCTCAAGGCAAATTAATTCAAAGAATATTTTGAGAATATTCTTTCTGTTGGGGTGAGCCCACGTGAAGCTGCAGCAGCTCAGTTCCCTTGGCAAGGGAGATATCACTATAATTACTGGCCATGTCCCCCTCAGTCTCTGGGATTTGGGCAGCTTCAGTCAGTGACAGGTAATTAGCAGCTCCATGGTTAGAAGGAACAGTTTCAAGCAGTAGTTACAACCATTTCCCACTCGTTTTACCTAGAGGAACTGAACTGCTACTTGCTGCCTGCCTTGCTCCCTTCGAAGCCCTTGGCCTTTGGGCATAACCCAAGCGTAGAATCAACTAGATTGGAAAAGACCTTTAAGATCGTCAAGTCCATCACCATTCTGAAGTTCTGCTTATTACATACATGCCAAGTAATCCTACTTCAACAAGCCAAACCCATTGACTCCAGAAGGGCCACTCATGTGCTTCAACTTACGTGTTTACATGCAGTGCTTGACCGGGCTTTACCTTGGGTTACCACCACAAGAGACTGAGGGGAAGTCTATTCAGAGGGTAAAAAAAATAATGAAGCATATGTCTAGCAGGATTTCATTCCAGGCTTAAATTATATAAACACTCATAATAAGCATCTTTGGCAAAATGCATGACCCAGCTGTGCCACTTCTCTTGCAGTACCTCTATTCCTGGATCCATCCTGCCTAGCTTCAGGAAATTTTTTGAAGTGCCTAAGTAAGCGCCTCCTCAGGTCACACTCCTACAGCATTCAATAGAGGTCAGCTTCTCCAGACATCACGTTGATCTTAGCTCAACTCGTGCTTTGGAAGTGGAACAAAGCCTGTCTTTCTTCTGGGACTGTATTGGATATTTAAGGTGCCTAGGCTCCAAAACTGGCCTTGGTAAAGTCCCTAAAGCTGGGGGCAGAAAGGGATATCCTCAGGTATTAATTTCAAAGAACCACCTATAAGGTTATTACTAAAGCCCTTGCATTCAAAGCTCCCCCTGACCTTGAGCTGGTTGTTCAAAGTTACTGACCTGGTCTTGCTCCTGCTGCATCGCCTTGCGTGGGTCCTGAACCAGAGCCACAGGCTCAAACAGGGCTGTGGGTGACTGCAGCCGTCTGTCCTTTGTGCCCAGAGCTGTGAGATCAGAGTCTGAGCATCCACATTCTCCACGTGGATGGTTTTGCACTACACGTACGAACCAGATTATTTTCAGTGAAGAATCACGTATCAAGCAGCGAGTTAAAAAGGCAAAACTCTTGCCCTTCAGAAATTAGTTTCTAGCTATGGAAAATAACAGATAACATGTATCCACAACAAAAAAAGTAGAAAATAACCTCACGATTTAAATCTGATTAATACAAAATACTACATGAACTATAACTCAGGATATTCACTGCGCTCGTCAAAATCTCTGTCACGCAGCATTTTAAAAGATTAACATTTTTTAAAGTAATCTTTTTCCAGCTATTCTGTATTAATAACTATTTACATAATAAGTTATTGTAAAAGATATATACATAACATACTTCTTTGAAGATATGCACTGGATAACTTGGAATGAAGCCTACCTCATTTAATACAGATTTTCTGAGACGTGTAGAAAAATGAGAGTCCTGAAAAACCTGGAAAGAATTCAAATCTGATGAAAAACAAAAATATTATATATGATTAAACTTTCCAACCAGCTTTAATAAATACACCAATATTTAAAACAGAGCAAAACAGAATAGTGAGGTATGTCAACATTTTTCAAGGCTTCTAATCATTTTTAAGAACACGAATACTGCAACTTTATATCCAGTTATCATTGTTTCTTTTTCTTCTATAAATGGCTGTAAAATAATTGAAAAGGTAAACCAGAACTAGAACACCTAAATCTTCTTAACTACGAAGAGCATGACACGTCTATCGTTATAATGACCAAGTGATTTAAAAACTAAACTAAACACATCAAGAAAAATATTTTTTTATAACAGGGAAGAGAAAAGCTAAAAATAACATCTTTACACAAGACTGAGGTTCATTAATAAGATCAATAATACTTTTGCTTTTTAAGTCCATATCACACGTAAAGTGTTCTAAAATCCTCATATTTTTAAATCCTGGGGTTTTTTTGGGTTTTTTTTTAGGTTCTTTTTTTGCATTTTAACATTAGAACATACTTTTGGCATGTAGAATTCAGCCCCTCGTTCGGTGAATGCGAGTTTTTCAGATGCAGTACCTGAGGTTCTGCCAATATTTCATTATCTATTTCTAAGCACTCCTTCTAGACTGTCACTCATACTTTTTAAATTTAAACAGAATTGAAATAGGAAAATTAAAGCAAAACAGAAAAGAAATTGAAACATGAGTCTGTTCAGATGCAGCACAGCCTGTCTGTTAAAGGAGATCTGAACACTAATCTCATTGTTGATTTACATCAGATTCCTTTAACTTTTGTCTGTGTCATTACTGAAACTGTTCAAAACAGTTTGTAAATGTAGATTGAAGGAGCAATTTATACCATTACCTTGATAGGCAGCTCAATCAGGATAATTCATTAAAAATATCTATTTAAAAGTCATCATAGAGGAAGAATATTTAATGTTTTCCTTTTCCAAATGAGTAAGGATGATTCACTAAGGAAATGGGGGATTGAAACACTTTTTAAATTTTATTTTCTAGAAAACAGATGTACTTAAGGGCTTACTAGCTTCCTTTGCATTGATGTGATAATGTGTGATTCTTTCCAAGCCATGAATAAACCTTTTTAAGGGACCTATAAAAACTACTTGCAAATTGTAAAGTTCAAATTTTTAATAAATAAATGTTTACCAAGTTATAGTAAGAGAAACAGTGTCCAGACTAATAGAGATTTATTATGACTTTAAAACACAGGTCCCAGTTCAGCAAATCAATTTAACATGTATTTAGTAGATGAGCAATTCCCTTAAATTAAATGTATAATGAACTCTGCCACTGCCATAAAGTTCAGACACCTAAACCAAAATCTTTCCAGCAATTAGTACGTAAGTAAGGCTTTCACTTTTAGAGATCTGCTTTCCCACATGCTCCAAATTTAGGTCCTGGATAGAGTCACAGATTTTCTGAGCTTGCTCTTACCTATTAACTTCAAGGATAGATTTTTCCTCATGATTTTACTGCTCAGGAGGCCTTATTTGCAATTCTATCAGGTGGGTCTTCTCATCACATTGCAACATCAAAAAGGGCTAGCTTCTGTGGGATCAGAGGATCCCTAAACTCCATGCATACTGGACCTTTTGCAGGTATGCAGCTTTTGCAGGCTTTGAAGGCTGCTCCCTAGTCAAAATGTGAAGTGAGGTGCCGGAAGGATTTCCATGAAAGATGCTAGTGAAGAGCAGAAGGCTCCTAGAATGGACTTCTGTATATTGGTATGAAAGGAAAACCCAGATTTTTTGGACTTAAGAGAACATAATTCTTCTTTATAGAAGGTGCCTAGATGTTTTTAAGACAAGAGTCCTATGGAGGAGTTAATGTGTTGTTATTCCACTAACAAAACTAAGGCACAGAAAACTTTTTTCCTAGGATCACAGAGGCAGCTAGTGGTAGAAAGGCTCTTGATCTCTGGTTCTATAATGGGACATGTTCTCATTGCTGTTTCTTTTCTTGTGGAGTTACTGACATATTTCTATCTTGTCATAAATAGATTCTTACGATATTTTTAAATACGCTAGGGAAGAAAATGGGAGCAGAGTGTGTTAGTTAATTAGATATAAGGAAGAAATTCTTTACTGTGAGAGTGGTGAGGCACTGGAACAGGTTGCCCAAGGAAGTTGTGAATGCTCAAATGCTCAAGGCCAGATAACCTTGGGCTTTGAGCAGCCTGGTCTAGTGGAAGGTGTTACTGCCCATGGCAGGGGGATTAGAACTAAATGATCTTTAAGGTCTTTTCCAGCCCAAACCATTCTATGATGGTTCTAAACCATTTCAGCAGAAACATCTTAGTCTTTTTGGTTTGCATGTAAAAACAGTGGAAATGTTAATGGAAAAAGTGAAGGCACAACAAAACCAAGAAAGTTTTTAGTATTTATGAAAGCAGAATTTTCCATAAATGCATTGACAACTGGACAGATGGAAGAAGCAGAGAATTTAGTGAGCGAGGGACTCTGCTCCTGCCTAGTGAGATACTTGGCTGTGTGAGTTTTGCCCTGGGAATACCCAAAATGCCTTTACTCTGAAAGCTTAACATGCTTTTAAAGGAAGTTTTAAGCAGATGAGGGCTGTTTAAACCTTTTCAGTTTAAAGAGCTGCTGTTCAGCACAGAATGAAAATGATGAGTTTTCCAAACAGCGAGATACAATGACAGAAATTGCGCAGTAGCACTGGAGAATAAATACAGGCTTTTCAGGCTGATAAGCATCGGGGTACAAACTGAGTATGAAGATAATTTATTTTTGTTTTTCCTTGGCTATTATGAACTTTGATGATTTTCATCCTAATTTAATAACACAATAAATCATTTTTATGAATGTCATGCTCTTTAATTGCTTCCTTGTTAAAATGTGAGCTAATTGTCTTTGGTCTTGGAATAAAACTTCAGGGAAAATAAAATACTGTTCTGAATAACCCGAGCCTCCTAAGTCCAACAAAGTTGCAGCAAAATGCAAATATCAAAACAGCCTGCTGTTGTGTTCCTTGCTGGAAATGATAAAACTGAAAAGCACTGCAGTGTGTTAGTTATTGCTGTTGGTAAAGGGCTGTGGCTGAAGAAATTCTAATGCTAAGACAGCCTCTGACCACCTTTTCGTACCGTAGCAATGACTAATGCCTAGAGCACGCTTCTCTAGGCAGGCCTGTGCACCTGCGCTGAACATGGCAGTGCTACCCTCTCACAAATGTAGCACTTTTGGTGCAGAAAGAGCTTGCTGCTCAAAACCTTGTATGCTTGCTCCTTGGGAATGACACCAAAGAATACCTTATAAATGAAGTATGCTTCTCATCAGGGATTACAGCATCATTTGATCAAAGTCTACTGGAAATAGCTCTTGGCAGCACAGACGCTCTCTGTAACTCTTCACTTTCTTGAGTCTGATTGTCAAAGTTGGGAAAAGCAAAGCTCATTTGAGGGCCAGAGAAGAGAAGGACACAACAGGGGTTTTATTGTTGTTTTTGTTGTCTTTTTCCCAGTTTTAAGGAATGTCTGTGTGAAATTGGTGTGTCGGATGCAATGAAAACATTGACAATGTGCTTACCCATCTATGGAGTTGATTGTGCCCTACATGCTGGCTCAGCTTGTAAAAAGTAATGCAGTACAGGCATCCATCGCCTTAAAATTAAATAATTTTTTGGCAACTCTGGTGAAATATATTGTCATCAGTTGCAGAGTACCGACACACTTGATAGAGTTAAAGAATGTTTGGAAGACTTAAAGCTCTCTCTGGTTTGAGTTTAATGAAATCTGGGCAATCAAAATGTCTACCTGGCAGCTCACAAGAGACTCTCCATGTTCATTATTTTGTAGTTAAACTATCTATCTGCCCCAATGTGCAAGGCTACAAATTTGTATACATTTTTATGTAGTCTATTTCCATTGTAAATTACCCATAAATTAGATACAGACATTAAGGCACCTTGGAGGGGTTTTTCAATCTCTATTTTGGTATTAGGGATAGATGTTGCTGAGTTTTGTTCATTGGTTCCTCTCTTGAGAAGATCGGTACTTGCAGCTGGGTAAGAAATACATCACTCCATTGCCTCTTCTTCCCATTCTATGCGCTATAAATCATAACATTTAAAAAGATTAAATACTGGTGCAGTGCTACTATTTATGGCTTTTGTTTGAAGACTGGAGCATCTGACAAATGTAAATTGATCCTGACAAAACCTCAATGAGTTATTATGCAGCTGAATATGTCCACCATAGAGATGGCAAACCAAAAGTGATATGATTTATGAAAACCTCCATACCCCATAGTACTCGCTCCCCAAACACATTGTAAGCATAGTGCTAGTTAAATAGGATTGAGCCAGTTTTCGCGTTGCACATGAATCTATAGTGCCTTTAAGACCAAAGGCAGAGAGCGATGAAGAGAAGTAGATCCTTCTTTTCTGCCATACTGTGCCTGCCACTTCAGTGTTTGCACTTCAATGCAAGAAACACAAGGACCAGTTCACTGACTTCACTGGACTTTGTCTTGATCCCAGGTGATGGTACTCAGAGAGTCCGGACACAGAGATGCCTTGTCAGTGGAGAAGATGAAGTCCTACTCCCAGCTTCCTCTCCCTGCTTGAAAAAGTACCATAGAGAATGGAGAATAGGAGTGCTTTCCCCCTGAAGCAGGTCCTAGAAGATTTCTGTGAGAGATCTTCAGGCCTCTCTCACCCCTTTTGTCTCCAGACACATGTGTTCCAGTTAATTTTACTTTTATTTCCCTAATATGAGTGTAATGTGCAGATTGCACAGCTGTCTTTTTGATTATTAAATGGGGTTTTAAAGTTTAAATATATCTCATGCCTGTGTATATAATGGTCTCAACATGTTTATGACAGGTTATGTCACTGGTTCCCGTGTTAGGAAAACTAACAAAGTTTCTCCATGAGCTGAAGAGGCTTGGGAATTTTGTGCATCCTGTTCTTGTTGCTGTATGTCAGTGCTGGGCAGATTGCCATTATACCTCTGTGCATACTTCACTGGTTAAGAACATGTGAATATGTCTCCCTCTAATGTGTGGCTCCAACAACAACCTGCTCATTCCCCAAAGCCAATGAAGGCAGTCTTGCCAATTCTTGTGATTTTATTGTGGGTCCCTTGACATTTGGTGTGTGCCTTAAAAAACACAGCTCCTGGAGTTGAATGCATAAGAACCTCAGCTTTTATTTGAAAATAACATAAAATAACATATTCTGAGCCTTCCTGTTGTGAAAGTGTTTGGAAGTGGACCCCAGTGGTTAAAACCCTAGACAATAAATGTAACCAACCCCAAATGTGTTATTAAAATCATATTTTGTGGTGTAATTTTTATTTAAAGACAAGTTCATGAGTATGGGAACCTGTCTGTAACTTTTGGATGGCTCATGCTGGCAATGTAAGAGACACTGTTTCTGTTCAAGTGCTAGGCTTTTGTACTTTTGATGGTAAAATTCCCATGCTTGATTCCCAGTGACAAATACAGTGCTGATCTGTGTGAAGCTCAGGGTTTGTCTCATCTGCAGTCAGCAGCCTTGGGCTAGCCTGTTGAACTGAAATCCAGGTATGTTGCACTTGGTCAAAGGCAACTCTGCTTTAGGTCTTTGGCTTGGAAGAAAGATCAGACCTGTGCAGGTGCTAAGCAAATTCCTCCCTGACTACATCTGAGGGATTCAGAAAGACCTCAGCTCTAGAACCCACACAGCCATGTTAACACAGCAATGATCTACCATTAATATACCCTGCTTTTCAGCATGGTAGTTAGCCTGGGCACTCTGCTACATTAATACAGCTAGACAGCTTCCAGACAGGAGCTGGGTTGCATCTGGCCAGCTTGGAATTCAGGGTAGAGTGTGTTGGCCTGTCCACACCACTGGAAGTAGACTTATCTTAAGAGTGCTCAGGGAATTGCTTCTTCACGGTACACTGCCAAAAAGAGGCTCTTTCTTTGTGAGTGAAGCTGAAGGCTGTGCTTTCTAACACACTGTACCTGCAAATGTTTGACAACTGCCATGTTGATACATGTGCAAAAATGAAGTGTCCTGGACTGGATGCGCAAGTTATATCTTGACTTTTTAAATATCTGCCCATGCATGTATCTATAAACACCCTCTTACCTGGACTGGACTTTATGAAGATCACAGTCTTTTCATCAGAAATTGGCACTTGTAGTAAGTTCAGCACTGGCTTGATGATACTTAGTGCTTGAGTCCTTTATATTCTTCATCTTGCTGCCTTTTTCCATCCTTTTCCTCCTTGGGTTGAGCCAATACCTGTGGTCCCATATGGGCAAATTTGGCAGGTCCAAGGGATGGATAACAAGCTCTGGAATATATTTTTCCAACTGTGTCATCTGGCTTATAGGAGAACTCTGGCTTAGCTGTACTGCCAGTACTGGAATGACTTTTGAGCTGTCTCCTAGTCAAATGGTTGTAGAGCTGGCTGGCTTGCTTTGTTTTCCTGGACAGTGTATTGCCTTTTTATTTTATTTTTTAATATATATATTTTTATTCCTTTTTCACAGTGAGAAATGTGGTTCATACTAAACATCTGACATTAAAGCCTTGTTTTAAATTTCTTCTGCATTTTGTGTGCTGGTCTAAAGATAAAGGTAAGTCGTTTTCCAGTCTGTGTATGTTCTCATTGTAGCTGGGAAAGGAATTCTAGGAACTACCTGTGTCTCTGCTTGCGAGCGTCCAAATCTGAACTCTAAGAATGGGAGTAGATTTTCTCACTTGCAAAACCACAGCTGTGGTTAATGACTGTAATGGTGATGAAGCAGCACATTTTCTTGTGAACATTAATAACTCCTGTGCACATTGTCCACATTTTGCAACCACATTTTCAAACCACTGCATGTTTTTCAGAGGACAGCTGCTTGAGGGAAGCCTCTCGCTACCAAATGCTAGCACTCTGTTGTAAAGGTCTGCGCTCGATTTAGAGCAGAAATACAACAGGACTTGTGACCCAGCACTAGAAAAATCAGCAACCCTATAAATCAGCTAGCTGCTATTGATCTTAGTTTCCCCAAAAATGGTATTGGACTTCAGCATTCCTCAGGCTGAAGAGAATGAGAAATTCATTTTTGAGTGCTTGCCATAATGCATATGTCAGTATTTGCCACTAACTTTCCCTCATCGCAGCCATCTGCAACCCTCCTGAACAAAATCATGTGCAGCATTGTGTTTAATGTTCCTGAAAGAAAAGGGAACATGTAATAATTATTTTAAAATAAACACCAAAGGGACAAGTACTGTGTTCTTTGGCTTAATTCATATATGGATGAAATCATTTTTCTAAACAGGCCTGCCAATGTCTTGTTTCAAAGTCTGAGCCTTGGAGGAGGCCTGCAATCACTGAATGAAGTGTCGGCCATCCCTCCCTCCTCCCACTGTGCTCCCAGCTCTGCGGCAGCCCAGTGAGCTGCAAACCACAGTCACAACAGCACGATGGCTAGGAGGCATGAAATATCAGCTCAGAATAAGAATACAGCATGGGCAATAAATGTGACAGAGTGCCTGGGTGCTTTGCAGCAGCTGATTTAGCTGGCTGAAGGCTTTTCGTCCATCACAACGTGGGGCAAATGCATGTGCTAGTCGCATGTTCCGGTGAATGGCCTCCCACACATGGATGATGCTCTGTTGTTGCCTCAATGGCTCCAAGAACTCTTGCAGATCAGCCTTTTCCACAGGGCAGCCTGAGGACATGTGGGTCCTCCCAGGGGATGGGAGATGGTCCCCCAAGATGCTGCCCACCCTGACTGGCACATGAACTGCTGCCAGCTGCACCACTGGGGGCTGCACTACAGGAAGGTGTAGCCCACCACTGTCTAACTCCAGCATGTGTGCTTCAGCTCCTGACATGGGCAGCAGTAGCCAGCTGTGTAGGTATATAATTTGTTGTGTGCATATTTGATAGGTATGTCCATTCTCTCTCTCTGTACCTTTTCCTTTCCTCCCTCCCAGTCTGTCTCCCTTTTTTGCAACATCTTCTGTGCACCTGAAGAGACATCCCCAAACACACCCAGACAGCACAGTGGCAGCAACACAGAGAAGGGGTCCAAGCTGGTCATGTAGCAAAGACCATCCTGAAAATCACACCAGTCTGTCTGGCCCTTAGCCCACAAAAGACAGGGCCATTAGGCTGAATGTATGAAGACGCTGGGATCCCTGCTGGTTAATCCAGGTCTGGGGTGGTGAAGTTCAGAATAATGTCTTGCTCACATGTGTTTCAAATGTCTTTTTTCCTTTTTTTTTTTTTTTTCCCCCAGAAATGATGGGCTCAGGAATAATTGGCATTTGTGTGATCGTGAGCAGTTGCAGGAGTCTGGACGCGATGACCTCTACAGTGTCCTGGCCAGGCTACCTGTGTGTGGGGACAGAGGATCAGGGACCTGGCAAGGGTGTTTGCCACCTCTTGACAGCCACTGTCCAGTTTAATTTTTAATTATCTCTGGGGCCAATCTCAAGATATCACCAATGCCCTCTGAGGGAGTTGCATCAGCCTGCATCAGAAATCACCCTGAAAACTCAAACTTTGCTTTGGCATCCATTCTGATGAACATTTTAAAACTGTGGCATAACTGAGATGAAGCCCTGTAACTGACTTGTGGGTTTTTTTATTTCCAAATCATTATTTGATTTCCCTGAAATTGTGACTATCTTGCCCAACAGAACATGGTACATACACCATTTATTTACTGTTTATAGAAAATCTGCAAAGCCTCTCCCATGCAGGGGGCCCATGTAAGACTCCATAATTCCCACTTATCAGTAGTTGAAAGAAGTGAGCTTCATCTTGCCTGCCTGCACCAGGCTGACTTTCCCCTATTAGCATCATTGCTTTAGCACTGAACGAGAATAATTCATGCCAATGAATGCTGTGCCAGCATGAGAAACGTTTACAGACAAACCATCCTGCACTTGTAGACAGCACAAAGTTAGAATAGGAATGCTTCAAAGACTTGCAGACATCTCAGTGCGAAGATATTAATCCAATGAGCAACATCCTGAACAGATGTCTGCTCTGTAATTGCTTGCGTGCATGTTAACACTAGCAGGTGATGATCTGACCACCAGGCTGAGCATGCCTGTATGTGTGTGTGTGTGTGTGTGTGCAGGGGTATGTGTGAAAGAGGATGACTTTCTTGATGCTGACATTTTGATGCACAGTAGCATTTGATGAAATGCATCATTTCCCCTAAAGA
Organism: Psittacus erithacus; assembly: GCA_009867235.2. NCBI lineage: Eukaryota > Metazoa > Chordata > Aves > Psittaciformes > Psittacidae > Psittacus > Psittacus erithacus. The sequence goes on from WYDI02034861.1 coordinate 21,763, forward strand.
GGGACCTGATCAATCACAATGGGTTGATCTCTGTCTACCTAGTCTTAGCCATGTTAGTCAGTGGCTAGGGAGAAAATTGTTACTCCCCAGCCAGAGTGAAATGAGTCATGAAAGAAGCCAAGATGCTGGCTAGAGATCCTGTGTGAGTTTGATACAATGTTCACTATGTGTTGGAAGAGCTATTTTAAGAAGAATTTGGCCAGAATCCTCGACTTTTGATTATTCTTTTTTCCTTCTCCTTGCATTTTACTGTTTCCCTGTAGCATGTTCTAAATGTTGTGTCTTGATTTATATCTGTAAATAAATCTTATTTATGAAGATGTAATGTCCCTAGGGTCCAGGGGGCCCCAGCCATTCCATGTAACTGAAAGAGACGTTACCTAAGTGGACCATGAATCAGAAATGGGGCAGACAGGGAAAACTATTTTTACCAATCCTCTTGACTTACAAGGAGGACTGCCCAAAAGGCAAGTGGGAGCAGCAGTGGGGAGACTGGGAAGGTGCTAGGAATTATACCCTAGGGTATAATTTCTGGGCATTACAAGGTGCTTGGCCTGTGCTGAATTACAGAACAGGGGGAAGGAAAAAGAAAAGACAGTGAGAAAGCTTTTCATGTGCTAAGCAATAGGAAGGGTGCTTTTTATGGAGGAAGAAAGGTAAAAACTGGTGGCAGCTGCTAAAATGAGTAAGTTACTTTTTGTTGCTTGTGAGCAGCAACCTGATAGGAAGCATGTAGCAGTGTAAGCTAGGTTGGTCTTCATGGAATTACGATGAAGATTTTCTTGAAGCTTCGTAGGCTTCAATTTCATTTCTCGACTGCCCCTCTGATGCCCTGAAATTAATCCTAGTGTTAATGATGCCATTTCTGGCTGGTGTCCACAAAGACATTACTTTTCCATTCAGGTTCTGATTGGAGAGGTGTGGTGTGGTCCACAGCAACTCCAGGTCATGAGGAGTGCAAGTTCTGTTGTTTAACTTTTCTCTGTATTTATGGCCCCTTTTGATAGGGCAGAAACCTTGTCCTAATATGAGTATAATTTCTGTTGCCTTCACTTGGGAGATTTCACAGACTAGGGATCAAAAGTCTTTTCTTGCTTGTTTATTTTAATTTTTAATTGGGCTTTATTTTTTTGGGAATTTGTTTTACTCATTTATCTTGTAATGATACTCTGCTAGCTCTTCTTGGTGAACTGAAGATGAATGGCTTTATGTACTTCTACAGATAGTGTTCAGAGCCTGTTGTCCTGAACTATGGTTAGAAAAGTAACTGTATTGGAAATGCCCTCTTCTCACTCAAAATATCTGCTCTGTGCTGATTCCGAGTTGAAGTTATTATTGTCAGTGATTACTAAAGATAATGTCTTTATTTTAGTGAACTAACAAATGTTCTACTAGCATGTTTTGTTTGAAAACATGTAAATGGACTTTTGCCTTAAAAAGCTGTACTTTCATGGGAAGATTGGGTCTTCCACATGAAAAATGCAAAGATTTGAGTAAACCCAGGAAATATTGCAGGTGAAAAACATCTTAGAAATTGCCATTTCAGGCCACCCTCATGTCCTTACTTTCTCATATGGGCTTGATCCCCATCTGTGTGTCCTGCTGTAGTCACAGTGTCTTGTCCTGCTTCCCTTTGCTGTGTGAGGACAACATGGTGTACTGGGAGATGAAATTCAACCAACTACTGTCATGAAATAGGCAGCATAACGATTCAAAATTAAAATATTTATTCATCAGCTTTTTTCCCCCAAAAGGCAACACTTGCAAGAAGGGGGAAAACCATGCATAGCTAGGAGGCTGACTGCATTCCTTGACATGTCACTTCAATGCACTTATCAGCTTAGTAATAGTGACAATGTCTTATTACAAGTAGTGAAGTAAGTGGCAGAAAGCAGCCAATATGCTTATCAAATCCCTTGAGGAGTTTGGAGAGTGACAAAGAAGAAAAATCATCTTTCATCTTGCACATAGACCAAATATGATACGTAATCACAGAAAAAGAGCGCACAACAAGCCAGTCTTTGTCAGCTGTCTGATTGTAGCTGCAGCCAACTAAATAGCAGCAACATGCAGTCCTCATTAAATCTGCTGTTCACAGAAATTATTAGGGTCCAGATAAGCTGGGATAGAGAGGAGCTGGACAGAAGTCATACATGGGGAAAATGATTCAAGGTTGAGGATCCATTCTATGGACTCCCATCTTTGTGGTCCAAGGGGCTGAAACACTAATATTGTCAGCATCAGCCTATTTTTTTTTAGCAATTCAATTTATGAGTGACCCAGGAATGCTAAGAACAATCATTCAGCCACTATCTGTGGTACTTTTAGAGGTGCTTTCCTGCTGCAAACTTTCCTTCCACCTTTTTATGATCATGTTTTCCTTTGCTTTGGCCTTTTTGTGTTGTTCTGTTCACTGATAGGAGATGGGAATGCCACTCTTCTCAAAACACATGAACGAATAAGTAAATAAACCTTCTAGGTGTCTGATACAAAAGAATGCTGGTTGCGTGTGGGCAGCCATCATTAGAGTAACTGTCTTTTGCTTCACTTCTGATCATATGCAAACCAGAACCTCGAACTGTATTAATGGCTTGATACAGTAGCAATAGCTGAATGATACAGGAATAGATCAGATCAGCATTTTTCTCTTGAAACAGTTTTTTAGGGAATCATGAGATTAAAAAGTAATGAAAACTTATGCAAGAAAACAAATGCCTCATGTTTTCCTTGGGCCAGGGGATGTTTAAAAGCAACCTGAAAAATCCCCTGAATTTTTCTCCAAAAATCAAATGACTCTGCAGGCAGCTGCCGCGAGGACAGAGAGCTCTCGCTGTGTAGCCGGGAGCAGGCAGCACAGGGAGGCTTCTGTCAAGTGGAGAAGGGAAATAAGCTCCTCTCTGTTCCTGCCTCCCTCACCTCCACCTCCCTCCTGGCACTGCTGGGTCAACAGCAAGGAGTGAAGGGCTCCATCCACTGTCACCTTTCCTTTTTCGTTAGAGCCTGACAGCAATTGTTTCTAGACGTAAATGTTTTCAGCTTTAAATATATACATCTGAGCAGAGGGGTAGTATATACAAGCTTGTCACTCAGAGCCAGAGGGTATCCACAGGAGCTTTTGGGTCTAGAAAGGCATATATGCATAAAATGCAAGACATATTACAGATGATTTGCTTCTATTTAATCTCAAAGACCAATGTGAAGGAGTTTAAGGGCTGAATTCATTCTTAACTGCGCACTGAAGTCAACAGAGTTAGACCAGGACTGTGTTTGGCAGTATTTCCATATCCTGCAATTCAGCATGGAATATGTAATCATCTGACAGGGTTCAGTATGTTTAGTTGTATAACTGCTAGAACAGATAAAGGATCAGCCAGGCAAACAGTGAAATATGAAAACGGTTCTCGTAAAAACATCCCAGCCTTGGGGCATGCATCTGCCAAGACTACTCCGTGGTGACATGAATGGACATAGAATTTAACTACTCTCCAAGAGGAGAGAGAATTACAAGGAGGTGGGGAAAGCAGAAGAAGCCAGAGCAACCCTGCCAACAATAGCAGGTTGCAATACTTAATCTCAGTGCTTGTGCCAATGCACTTCGAAGCTGCTGTTGTTTTTATGAGGAAAAATGCAGAAAAGACTAATCTGTATATTTATGTCTGTCTGGAAATGTTATAAGTGCCGTGTGGTCATTCTGATTCCAGAACCAATGGGGTTGGTATTCCCAGGATGGGGAGATTTGGACAGGGTGCCAGAACTCAGTGGCTACATGTGGGACCAAAAGCAGAGAGAGTAAATGGAGGGATTCAGTAAAGTGGGAGACAAACTGGGAAACTTACCCACATTTCCAAAAACCAGAATTTTCTGTGGCTGTTTAAGCTCAGTGCTACAAATCGTATGCCCTTCAGAAGTTCTAGAGCATCATCTTCAGTTCTTTCATAACAAGCTTCCCTCTTATGCAATTATTTTGCTCATTTATTTCCTGGTATGACTGTAACTGATAGTGTTATTTTGCAAGAGTTTAAGCTAGTGAGGCATGCTAGAGCAAGCATCCTGTGTGCCATAAGCTTTAATGAACACACAGAAAAAGTTCAATAAAGGGGCAGTGGTATCATGAACTTCCTTTCATGACAGTATTTTCCTGTGTTTTCCTGTATAACGCTATATAGCATAAAGGACTGCGCCTTATTATTGGCTCCTCTTTCTGTTCTCAGTTGCAACAGAGCAATGCAATGGGTTTTTAATGGTGGCTATTGTGGTTTGGTCTTTGGTCCCTGTGGGAAAATGGAGGAAACTCTTTTGACAGTGACAGCTCAAGTTGTAAATATAGGGCTGTTTTTTTGTGGGCACTGGGGTCTGTAGATAGATCACAGACACATTGCATAGGTTATCAATCAATATTGGTACAGGGCAGGCTTAATGTGATAGATGTCTGCATCCTACTCCTGTTCCTTACCTACTGCCGTCCCCACTGGCTGCTGGGGGATTGGGTGCTTTGGTGTCAGGTTGTGTCACTGGTCACAGAGGAAGAGGGAAGAGTCAGGTTTTCCGCTCGCTTTTTGAAAGACCTGCAGAAAAAAATGGATTTGGATTCAATGGGACATGCATTCCCCAAGGAAGGTGGAGGAATAACACAGATGATTTGCTGCTACTTCGTACTACTCTTTGGTTACATGAAAACATAATAGACTGATCTGTCTTTCCTATCTGATCCTGTCATAGTAGTCTCCGTGCTGTCTCAGGGTTTGTTTGATAATGTGTCTCGGGTGGTTTGTACGGTTTTGCTTTAATCCAGCTAAAGCTTAGCTCTGTTTGACTGGTAAAAGACAGTGATATGTAGAAGTAAGGCTTCTTTGGCTTTCTTTGTTGGGTAGGACAGATACTTGGCAGATGAGTTACCCAGGGACCTAGGGATTAAAGTGAACCTTGAGTTTCTTTCTTACTTAAAAGTCTCTGTCACTCCAAACTTGACATTTTTCTTCTATATAAGCCATAAACTACAGCAGGGAATAAATGTTTTCTGCATGACAGTGGTCCATAAATGGTGTAGCAGGATGTTAATTATCTGTGATATGTTGCACATCTCTTTTGTCAGTGAAGAATTACTTCCGAGAGAAATTAAATTTATGCTGACAGGTAAGGAGGTGAAAATTAGCATGATTCTTGTCTAAACCAGATTTATCTGAGCTTCAAAAAAGATTTCTTGGTGAACTGGCCTAAACCTGGGCTAACCCAACACTTAAATGTTTTGCTTCCATTAGATATATCTGCAAAAGCTTTAATCTTTTAATAGCTCAATATCTGTTAATGTTCCTACAATTTTTAAGGAGTGGAAAGAGCATTTCTGCCATAATAGCATCATATTTTGATATTCACTCAAGTTTGTGATCTTCCAGATCCAAATCTGACTGTTTAACATGATAGCCTTACACAGCAAAACTGAGATTTCAGAAGTGTCCTATGCTAATGGGAATTTGAGCTGAAGTGAAAGACTGAAACACTTCCTTTGGAAAAGAAATAGATAATAAGGAAAATGAAAGTTCAACATTAAGGTGCCTCAAATGCAGATTCCCACATATTTTGTTGCAATTTGTACTGTTAATTCCGTTGAGCCATTTCTTCTTCATGTTATCTGGGATTACATTTCTCAAGGGTACAGGATGGAGAGAAGGAGAAACTGTCCATCAGATTTAAATAAAAATAGATCAAGCAACAAATAAATGAACTTTGCACTTGTGTAGTCAGACACTCACACTGCATACCTAAAGCTGTAATATCATATGAAGTTTATCAGAGGACTTGGAACTCTTACGTTGGCTTTATTGCCAGATTTCTCCTGGGCAAATTACTATCCATCTTCCTAAATTCTCTTGGCGTTTTCTACTGGAGAAAGAAAAAAGGTTTGCCATGTGCTGAGGCCCTGGACTGCACTTAGGTCTGGGTTCATCTTCTGTCTCAGTGCATAATCCCTGTCTGAGAAAGGCAGTGGTGGGTTCAGTTGTCCACTGGGCTGATAACTTGGGATGGATGATCAAGGAATGAATTATGGAGGCTGGCCTTAGCGGGTGAAAGTCTTCCTCATCCACTGTTCTAGACATCTGCGTGCTGCTACTGTAATAGCTCCAACACTTGCTTGCTTTTTTTCCTTAGAAGCAGTTACATTACTGGTAGTATGGATGGGTGAAATGACTCTTGCAAGCATGTAGCACAAATGACTTGTATGAGTGCCACAGTACACAGAAGAAATCTGAGTCATAAATCATGATTAACATCTGCTGGAAAATGTATCTGTGCCCCAGCGGTTGTAGGTTACTCTGTCATTGCACCTGACACAATATCCACAATTGGTGTTGTTTGGTACATTTGGGATGCAAGTCCATGAAGACTGAGAGTGCTAATGGCTGCTTTAACAGGCATGTCAGATTTGGCTTAATGAATTTGTTAATATCAAGCAACTTTCTTCCTCCAAACAATGGTGTTGGTAATTCACAAGCTGTTATTCTTGGAGCCCCACTTTAACAAAAGCCAGCCTCTCTGTCTGAATGTTGCTGCTTTCATATTTTATTGCAGAAATTACACAAAAATATTTGGCTTGTCTAATGAGGGCTTGACGATATAGTATATATTGCTGAAAATGTGTCATCGCATTATTCCTACAAAAATAAACTCGTGTTTTTTTTTTCCTTGTCCCCTGGCATTTTGCTAGTTCAAACTGGGGAATACGGATGTCTATGTAACTTGTCTAATAATACAAAACAAATGATACGGGTGTAATGCTGGTATTATCAGGGCTACATAGATCGTTTCTTTGTGCTTAAGCTTGTTTTCCTCCCTCTTTAGATCTATAGGTTTAGACTGCTGTTGGCATCTGTAGTTTCAGAGGCTTTAGGAACACTGGGTTTAACCTCCCTGAATGTCCTTGTTAATCTGTGTTCTTACATGTGCTAGATCATGCGATTCGTTTTGCAGGAGGCCTTCAGGGCCAGGAAAGCTTATTGTGGTTATCTAATCTGACCTATTTCATTATGGAGGTCACTGAATAGCCCCCCCAGGATTTCCTGCAGCTGAGGGAGAGAGGACTTGAAGAAAATTTTCCATTGTGATCAGAGATGGCTGAAGCCTTTTTGGCAGTGTAGGCAAAGTTTTCTTTCAGGGCAGCAGCAGAATGGGTTGTGGGAGGAAAAGGGCTGGAAGGGGCCAGGGGATTTCAGGAGGTGGGGATGAGGATCTGGGACCAGTCAGGAAGACTCCAGTAAGGCAAATGTGAGATCAGTGAGCTTTTGGACACCACAAGTGTCGACGGCTTAGGAAAAATCACAGGGGACTGAAGAGAAGATACAGAGGTGATTAAAGTTACTTTTTGGCAGGTGTATGATTCAGGAGGAGGTCACAGGGCAAGGTCTGAGGTAGAAGCTTTTCACATGGATGGGAAGAAAGGTCATGGTTTCCAGAGAGGGGATGGAAGAGGGGAAACTTCTGTGTGAGGTCCAAGTGGGGGGCCAGGAAGGATTTGAGAGACGTGGGAAGTTTGAGGGGACTGTCATTTGAGGTAGAGATCTCTCTGCTTCCCCCCTCACCCAATCTGACCCCTTTCCCTCTGGTTTTGCCTTAAAGCTCCCTCACTTTGATGGGGTGTGAAGCCCCATCTGTGCTTCATACAGCAGCTGACACCTCTAGGTGAGAAACACATCCCTATTTTGAGGTTCCTATTTTTCCTACCATGCCACAGGGGACTAAAGCAATTGGATGGGGAGGAGGCATGAGGCTGAAGAGAGACCTGGGGAGTGGTTCTATCCACTTCTGCTGCTAGAAGCATCAGGATGGGGCATGAACTACTTCTTACTCCACCTGTGCTGCGTCACCAATCCCTATTCTTCCCCGGGGAAGGATCAGGGCATTACCCCAGTATCCAGCTGAGCTCCACTTCTTTTCTGGCACTGTAGGAGAAGGCAGCTTGTGGATCCCTTCTTCCCACTGCTTGGAGCTCAGCCCTACTCACCTGCTGCTATGATTTGGCTCCGATCTTAAATAAAAGCCACACAAGTGGTGAAGAGTCTATCAATCAATGCTGTTGGTAAGTCCTTTCAATGAGTGCTGTGAAAAATACATACCACTTTACTAGTTTGAATCTATTTGCCACCAGAAGCTTGGGAGAAAAAGAGAGAGAGCAGAAGAAAAGTGCAAAGTTTGACAAGGCTGGTCAGCTGCTGGAAAAATGGATGGCAAAGAGGGCTTTTCTCTAGACACAGCGTTAGAAACACAGGGCAGAGAGAAAAAGCTGCCATGAATTGGACTAGGCAGCTAATGAAGGATTGAAGCAATATATGATATTGCTACTGTGGAGGAAAACAAATACCTTCTTCTCAGAGATGAGAGATGAGGAAAGAAGTGGATATTTATTCAGTGTGGAGTGCAAAACACTGATGGTTGTCCTTTTGGAAAAGAAATTCTTGGCTCTGTGAGGGGGAAAGTAGGGAAGACTTAAGACTTTCAAACCAGGACTAAAGATTTATAAACTGTTCTTGTAAAAACAAAGGAGAATTCTGCTTTGATAACCAGAATTTGTCAAATATTGTATCTGCTGTGTCCACTTTAGTATTCCCTCTCTGACACTGGCCCAGACCTGATTTTTTAGAGGAAGTCAGTGTGCTTTGCGTCACACGCAGAGGGAGTAGCTCAGTGTTGTGGAGGGGAGTCAGGTCACCTAAATCTAAAAGTACAGCCATTGGCTGTACTCTCTCCATTTCTACTAGCCATGCTGTTTGACCTATGACTGGAGCCATAGTGCATTGAAAACTTTCTGAGGACTTTCTGTTCCTTTCATGACACAGAGCAAACCCAGCAGAATAATGGTGCAAGAGGCCATAAAGCTAGACATTACTATTGCTTGTTGGATGTTGGACTGAACAATCTTGAATGAAGGGGCTTACCTAGAAATTATAGGAGAACAAAATAGGATGCCTCAGTGTCTGCTTACCTGTTTCACTGGTAGCACAGAAATACAGAGATGTCATTTTCTAACTGGAAATTAAAATCAAAATGGCTTTTCTAAAGAACTGATCAGGTCCTAGGAGAACATTTGCACAGTTCCATCTCTCGGGAAAAATGCTGTTGGTAGCAGTGTGCTTCCATCAGCGACAGGAGGAAAGAACATTATGGAGAAATCAGGTTGCCCCAAGTGAGGACTGGGGGTCCGGCCAGCTGTTTCAGGCGTGCTGTGGGGCCAGTACACATCTGGATGCGCTAGGTGGCAGGGTCTGCCCGCAGCATGCTGTGGGAGGGTGTTTGCACGATACAGAGCAGCAGGTGGAGAGCGTATTTCCTTCGAGATGCCAAAAACGAGTCCAAAAGATCTCTATCTGAAGATGGTATGCAATTCATTATCAAATGCAGAACAGCCTGCTCCGACATAGTTCACTGATGAACAAGTCTTACATTTAGTTGATTGAGAAGGAAAAAGGGGAGTTTTGCTATCTAAATGTCTCTGAGCCTTGTCTTCAGGTAGAAAGTGAACACCACAGGAAACAGCTCAATGACCTCTTCCTCTGCCCTTTTGAGTATTAATACATTTAAACTGAATTGCTTGTTAAGTCTTGGGCAGACAGAGGCTCATGTTTGCTCTCATATCCTGCACTTGGCCTGACAGAAACAACATCTGATACTTGCTTTGAAGCTGTGCTCAAGAGGAGCAAACTGCAGGTGTGTGCAAAAGGCCCCCTGGCCAGTGGGGGCAGGACCTCAGGTGTTCTCTACCAAAAGCCTGAATCTTTTTTGAGAAGCCTTGGTCCAGGGGAGGGCTTTCTGTGAACAGAAAGTGGTTGGAGGTGCTGGTGGCTGCTATGAGAGGTATGAGAAAAAGGAGAAATCATATCCTTCGTCCTGCAGGAGATACTGAGTTTATGTGATTTGGCTGGAAGTTAATAACAGGACCAAGACTGATGCCAAATATGCTTGCTGAAGCTCTGAGCTCAGAGGTCTGGAGTGAAAGCAGGTGTAAGCTGGTTTCTGTAGTATAAGCCAAAGACATACATATTGTCTGACAGAAAGAAGACCAAGCTTGGGAATAGCAGTAAACCTGACCTCAATATTTGAATGTGCTCTCCCTCAAAGTGCACTTTGGTAAGGAGACAGTTCCTGTTTCTCTCCACTGTCAAGTACTGTCGTTCTCGGCCCCTCTCTGTAGATTGCAACGTGTCAGGTATACTGTTTCTAAATGAGATCCATGCCTCTGATGGGAAAGTTTTAAAGATCTCCAGGTTGCAAAAGCTTGAAAACCACCAGTATAGTTGTAAACTTCTCCCTTTGTACTTGAGAGGTATAAGGCAGGCCCCAACTAAAATGGGAATTTTCATGAAGAGCCCCTATGAGGGACTCCAGAGAATCTTTTTTCTTTTTTTGTAAATTGAACAGACTAATAGAATTAATTCAACCTGGCTTTTTAATTTTAGGCAATCACTAAATGTACTTTAGATGGTGACTTCATGTGGGCTTCACTTGTTTTGGCTCCTCTCTGACAAACAAATAGTTAAAATACAAACATCGGCAGATGGTGGACAAGCGTCAGACACACCCTCCATTTATGCATTTTTTCTGAAGAATCCATCTATGAAAAGGCAATATTACTTTTTCCCACTGCTAAATTTGCAGAGTATGCTCTCCAGTTCATGTAGGTTGCAGTGCAAATTGGCTCATTCTTTCCCATAGCAGCATTTGGTCTATTGGTCTTGTTGCACATAATTAATTTTGCCTGTAAACATCTGATCCTTCCTCCCACATCACTTGCTGCTTATACCATTGAAATTGCAGTCATTGCTTAATTTCTTTTGATCTAGAAAATATTGAGAGAAAATATCATTTTCCTGTCAAGATCTATCCTGACCAAAACCTATGTTTGATTTGATATACTTGGACTTACAAATGAAACCACAGGTAAGAAAAACAAACCAGCTGATAGTTTGCCAGGTAAGCAAAGAAGAGAGTAAAGCTGCCCTGTTCCTTGCTTTCCTCTTCTTGTATCTGAAAAGGAAACTTTCAGAGGACTGTGAGTCAGTGAAATCACCTTATGGCACATAGACTAAGAGGACAACATTCATTGCCCTGCCTAGGTTTGGGTACCATAGAAAAGGACTATCAAAGAGAGGGACCTCAGCTTCCTGAGATGATATGAAGCCAGCCATGGTGCTTACTTTTGGTGGTAAGTGGAGGGGGGCTGCATTCCTGGTTGTCCTCAGACTGTTCAGGGAGAGCTCAGGATTGCTGCTTGTTCCTAAAGTCTGACTCCCTGCACAGCGGCTCCAGCATACGCCAAGGCCCTGTCAGGCTGTACACAGGGATCATGCAGGTCCCTGAGGTCATGCCCCGAGTGCTGAATGCTTCCAGTACAGTGAGCTTTTAATATTTGGAGTCCATAAAAATGCCTTCATAAAAATTGGCATAAAATTTGGGCAGCCTTCCAAAGTTAGGGCAAAGCAAATCCTCCTGAGCTGAAAAGCTGCATTTCAGCTGTGTGTGACCACTTGTGCATTAACTCTACACCTCTATTTTTTTCACTGCTTCAGTAGATGCTTCTTTCACTGGCTATTATCCACTCTTTCCTCTCCACTTTCTCCAGTTAGTCATGCCTCTTTTTCTTTTACTGGCTGATTCCACTTCCTCCACCTTTCTTTGCCTGTGTTTTTCATCCCATCTTTGCTCTGGTGCCCTACCAAGATCCTTTGCCAGTTAGAGTGCTCTCTTCATTAGCAACACCCAACACTCATCTTGCCTTCTTCCAGCAGACAAACCTGGAAGAGGCCAAGGCAAGATTAGGAATGGCATCCAAGTGCGCCAGCAAAACACACAAAACTGGTACATATGAACCAGAAAACAGTTTTACCACCAAACTCTGGAACAAGAAACACTGGTAATCGTGAATACAGAATGTTTTTAGCAGTGTACTGGAATGAGATCTAGGCTTTCCAGGTTCTTGTGACATACATCTTTATTTCTAAATGCTGTGTGAAAAGAAGATGCTGAGGAGGGAACTTGGACAGCCTGGGGTGATACATGTCTGTCTACAGTGGGACAACTGTCATTTTCTAGCCTGTGTGTGCAACTGCTTATCCATCAAGTTTAAGGAGCAGTCTGTGGCCCCAAGAGTAGCCTGAGCCTGATTCAGTGCTGAATCCAAATACAGCAGGTGGACTTTCCTCTTGTAAATGCTCATTTGTTTCCTACAATGGCTCCACCAGACACCAGTCAGGGTACCTCAGCTCAATCACTTGTTTTTGGTTTGTCTGGGGAAAAGAGGAAAAAAAAAAAGAGAGAAAAAGAAATCCCAGGAAAAGCGAACATTTCTGAGAATGATGGTTGTTTGCTAATTCACTTCAATTTTATATGAACTATTTGGGTTGGCTACAGCGGAGCTGCCAGGTGGCTAAACATGCCGAGTGAGTGTGGTCAGTGCTTGGGACACGCACTGAGCTCAAGGCATCCAAAAAATTACTCCTGACCTTCATTTAGTCTGCCAATCACTGCAGGCTGCCTTTACATCACATTTTTCACTAGCCAGTAACAAATTCATAGAAGTTAAGGATGGAAAAGACCTGTTAGGTCACACAGTCCATTTCCCCCCCTCCTTTCCCTCCGCTCCCTGAAGGTCAGCCCAGGGCTGTTCCCTACAGTCTATTTTCAAGGGCTTTGTCCAGTCTCATTTGAAATGACTCAAGTGGTGGGGCTGCCAGCAGTTCCCTCTGGGAGCCTATTCCACAGTCTAATGGGCTTCATTGTTAATTTTTTCCTGATTTCCAGCCTAAAATATCCCTTTGCTAGTTTTGTCCCATTACCCACTTACACCACTCTCAACAGTTCCTCTCATTCCTCCTTGTTAGTGGCACTAGCACTTCACACTGCTAAAGAACCAGTCAGCTGAGAATTCAAAAGCATTTTGCAAGAAGTAAAGACTATCGCTTCCTTTATAGTCATTGCAAAAAGAAGTTAAGGAGCTGGGAGAGAAAGGGAGTGATGACTAGAAACAGACATGAAACTCACATCTCCTAACTCGTTTCATGGCCTTTATAGATAAAAGCCTGTTCTCACCTCTCCAGTCAAATTAATACGCAGGGAGTTGAAAATGAGCAGAGAAGAGAAGGGCTGATCTGAGGTTTCGATACTAATCACAGCAATTCCTTGACACTTCAGTTTATTGAAGTGGCGACTGGGAAGAATGCTCGGAGTCTTTTTCTACTCTATCATCTTCCCCCCAAAAAAGATTCCTTATTGGTGTTTGGACTTAGCAATATCCAGGGCATTTGTTTTGAATAGGATGAGGCAGGTTGCCAATATAGTCTGTCTAGATAATATCCCAAACCAAATAGCTGGATGTAAACAGATACCATAGTAAACTGACTCCAGCTCCAAGCTTCACAGCTGGGCCTTGTCTTTACTGATGCATTGAACCAGAATCCCAGCTCCAAACAGGCACAGTATCAGGGATTTTGAGCCTTGAGCCTCTGTCCGGTCAGAGATGCTTTTTCAAATACTCTTCATGAAGTATTTTCAAAATTACTCTGACATTTTAGACCAGGCCTTATTGCCTGGGAGACCTCTGCAAAGGTGCTTACTGCGTCAAGTTGAGCAGTAGATCTGGGATCATGTGGTCCTAGCTTTATCGTAGATCCTGTATTAATGCTCTTTGAAACAATCTGATGTGGCTTGAGCCCAACCTGCAAGGTCCCTTGAGGACTGGGCCCTCAGAAACTAGAGATGGAAGAGACCTACAGGATTAGCTCATCCTGTTCATCCCCCAGCCAATACAAGTCTGTTCCCCACGGTACATTTTCCAGTGCTGTGTCCAAACTGATCTTGTTTTTAAATGATTCATATGATAGGGCTTCCTCCAGTTCCATTGGTGACTGGATGGTTGCCAGAACATTTTTTTTTCCCCTTACTTTGACTTTGTGTGTTTGGATCCATCCAGAATTTTGAGGTCTGCAATTTGTACTGAGCATTAACTGGCAGCAGAGTGAGTAACTGCAGAGAAAACTTTAAGGACTTTATCCTTGTTTCTTGAGGCAAAAAAATCCCTGACAGAAGCCAAGCAGTGTTGTTTCAGAGAGATGGGCTTTTGGTGAAAGTTGCTTGTGAAGGACAGGTGTAGGTTGGTTTTCAAAAAATGGCCAAGCCTTTGTGCTGATATGATTGATAATGCTGAGGTTTCTATCCTAGCTGTGAGCTCTCATGGCTGGCGACTGGGATTACTTTCTTCCCTGAATTTACACTGACAGTCTGAATTTCAGAGGAGTAGGCTGGGCCTAAAGGCAGATGGTGTTAGCTAAGGAGGCTGGAAAGAGTGGGGTTGACTAGGTGCATGACTGCAAGTGTGGCTTCTTGCTTTGCCATCCCATGTCCCAAGCACCTCAGCTCCTTATTGCAACACACTGTTCATCCTCTCATGTCAGTTGTCACTGAATTGTGCACTGTTTGGAGTCCTTGGATAATGATGTCTGTGTCTTCAGGATCTTGTCTTTTATGAAGAATAAATTAGCGTCTGGAAAACCAGTTGGACGGGCAGTGAGATTTTCTGAGGCCTCCAGTGTTCATCTGTGGGCAGCTGATTCCTCAAAAGGACAAAGGTTCAGCAAGCACTGCCCAGTACAGCCCAGGAATAAGCTGAAACTGGTAGCAAGCCTCCCACTATGAAGAGGCTAAGATTTTATCCCTTTTACTTTCTTCTCCTTTCAGAAACCTTTTCTCTGCTGCCTCTCCAAAACTTTCTCTTTTCCCTTCCAGCACGCTTCATTTTATCGGTGGGATGTGAGCTTTGCCTTCAGTGAGTGCTGCATATATAGCTGCTGCTATGGAAAACCAATGCTGCCAACAAGAGCTTGGGCTGGAACATCAATCATTGCTGTAGTGTAACCTGCAGGCTGCTGGATCCTCTGCAATGGACACCTACTGGAAAATATGAGAGATTTGGAAATAGTGTAGAAAAGACCAGAGAAGGAGGATGAGAAAGAAGGGGACAGAGCTCAGAGCCACCTCTTCAGAGAGTGCAGTTGCTCCCGTGTCCCTCAGAGCTTACGTGTCCTCATCCATCACAGGAGCCATGACCTTCTGTAGGATGGAGTTAAGAGGTCCTCCACTTCTCCACTGGGACTCTGAAAATCCTGGGCTGAGACCTATTTCTTCCTGGCCACTTAGAGATTAATTTTAAATCACCAGACATCGCATGTCGCTGAAGAACAAACTGTGCTCTGGTATGATTAACCTTAGAAAAAGAGTTGTGTTTCCAACAGTGTTGTTATTTACTTTTACTTGAAGAAGTGGCAAACCCTAAGTTCTTCTCCTTTCTGCTAGTCAGTTCCAATAGCCTTACCTAATGAGATCTAACAGCAGTTACCTTTCTGTGTGTTCTCTCAGAGATGTCTACATGTGCTTCTGATTTTTTATTTCCTGTGGGTTTTCCTTGGAGCCTGGAACAATGACTCTTCTTCTGGCACTGACTTTTGTCCTATAGGAACAGAAAGCGGGATCCAGACTGGTTTGGAGGGATGATGGTAGAGTGACTTCTAACAGGTGACAGTTCTGTATGCTGCACAATGTTACACGTGACTTGTGTGCATAGGTAAAATGCGTGACCTTAAGATAAGGAGCTGCTGCCCTAGAAAATTCTTGCCACTCTTCAGTTAGAAAGGTTTTTGTTACATAGAGGAAAAGGTCATGGGGTAACCTATATCATTTAGCAGGAGTAAAATTATGATAATTAACACTTCAGTCTGGAAATGTACTGTGTTGTCTCCAGATTATCTGCAGAATAAAGCAGTTATTCATTCAGCAGCAACTGAAATGAAAGATTGACCATAGAGTTAATATTATGAATTCTGATGCAAATTAGTCAAAGCAAGAAAATTGGAAATCAAACTGGAAATCACCATGAAGGAATTTCATCCAGTTCTTTCCATACTGCAAGTGACTGTAGTTACTTTCAACCTGCAGTATATTTCATAACAACCTGTCTCAGTGAATGCATTTTCTGTGAGTGCCTGCAAGGGTAGACTTTGCTTGGCACAAAGTTGTGTGGTTATCCTTACAGCGTGGGATACAACTTCAAACCTCCTTCCTGATCCCAGGAAACTCGCCACTCAATCAATAGTGGTAAGATACCGTAGCTGAGATCTGCACACTTAGGTTATTTAGCTTTTCCAAGTGTAGGAAACAAATCAAATCTACTTGGTCTTATATTAAGCTAAAGTCCAAATGTCAATTACCACTGTAGACAGACAGGAGATGAAAAGATGATCCAGTTCCACATGTGCAGAATACAAACCAGAGATAATATTTATTTTTTTTCTAAGACCATCCCACACAGCTCAAATTTAATAAGCTTGGGGATAAAATGAAGGAATAGTTTATTTTATGTGGCATGTAACTGATTAAAGTGAATTTGTTTTTGTTCTGCTTATTTATAGCACCTCCAGTGTTATAGATATGGTGGGTTGAAAATTTTCTGTCAAAATTGTTTTTGGATGAAAGTTTTTCTTTTGACAGAGCAATTTATTTTAGTGAAAAAATGATCACACTTGGGAAAAAGTTTCCCCTGAAAATAGTATTTTGGCTGAAAATGGATTTTTTTTTTAATTTTTAATTTTTTGATAAAAAGTCAGAATTTTACATGGTGAGAAAGGAAATTCCAAGTAGCTTCATCATGACGTATTTTATAGACAGGCAAGAAATAATCCTGCCTCAAAGGGAATATAATATAAACTGACAAAAATCCAAGAAATTTGGATCACTAATTTTGAAGTTACAAAAGTTTAAATTCAGCAGCTTTTCATGAGCTTATTAGAACCTCTCCAGTGATGTGGTTTTAAAGCCTCAGTTTGAGATTGCCTATCTGAGAACATTCTGATTGCAAAGTCCTTTTCCATGGTGTTTAAAGTCAGCAGAGACCATGCGATCATCTAGTCTGGCCTCTTTGCATGCAGTTAACCCCCTTCTGAGCCTAAAAGTCGTGATTGGCCAAATCACATACAGCAGAAAAGTACCTAAACTTCATTTTCAGTCACTTCACCTTTTTGATCTGTTATTTCTTTCGCTGTTTGATTTCCCTAAGTGTTAAAATTAATTAAATATTTAACTGAAAAATTATTTTAGCTATTGACAGTAGTTGTCCTTGCGTGTTCTGGTAGATTAAAGGCCACTTTGAAAGCCATTACTTTATTCTTATAAATTTGTGGAATACTATTATCAAACTACTGAAACTTTAATAATTGTTAATACTAGATTGATGGTATATGCAGTGGAGTTCTTCAGTCTCAGCCTGTGCTTGTTGGGTGTGGGAGGCATGGGGAAAAAGGTAATGCAAAGTTCTTTAAAAATGTCAGAATTTTACTCAGTGTAATGGCTTTGGCCCCAGCAGAGATACAGGAGGAATTTAATCTTCTTAGAAAGCATGGCTTTAATAGGTTTCTCAGGGCTGCAGCAACATTTTTTTGCCACAGCTTGAGGCAGAGATCTCAGCCTGGCTCATTCCAGGTTTAAAATCCATCTCAGAACTGCTGCTTTTCAGAAGACAATTCCTGTTTTATAAGAAGTGCATGTTTTTTTGTTGTTTTGTTTTGTTATTTCCTTCTTAGGCATATGAATTTATGAAAAGCCTTTTCTTTGAATAGCCCCAGATTACCTAGCAGTTCAGTTCACTTTGGTTGTACTCTCCCCAATCTTGTCTGCCATTCCAACTATCTTTACATTTAACAAAAATAATCAGCAGTAATTTTAGATTTCCTTTCAAATATTTGAGGATAATATAGTGTCTCAGGTTTATAGCTATCATTTTGTGACCCTGGTAGAAACAGCCCTATTTAGTGACATTACTAAAATACTTTGACAAAATACTTTGAATTATATCTGTTAGATAATCCTCAGTATATTTTGTATGCAGTTTCTTGGTACTATATGCTGCTGATTTTTATATCAGAATGTTGTGTGGTACCAAGTCAAACACCCTATAAAACTTTATTACATCTACGCAGTCACATTTATCCAAAAAAAACTTCTTAGAGAACGTACTCAAGTTTGTTTAAGCAACACTATTTTCCATAAAGTGTTTCATGTTGTCTGGTATTCATTATATTACTCTCCTTTATTTGGTTATCAGTTGAATTCCATATGTGCTTTTTTAATTCTTTTGTTTGAGGTTGATGTCAGGATAATCAATATTGTAGCTCTGGTAGGTATAGTTTTCCCCTCTCGAAAGTTTGCACAAGGTGATCATTCATCTGGTGTTTTCAGACTTCTGTGTTATTCTGGGATTTAGTAAAAATAAGCAACAAGTGAGCAGAGATTTCTTTAGGCAAGGCCTTTAGGGCTCCTGGGTTCAAGTTATCCAGGCTGATGGCTTTAAAATGTGCATCCTTAGTAGATATTATCTAATTCCTTCTTTTGGACCCTTGTTTTCTGCTCTTTGAAATAAAAAAAAAAATGTCTGATCATAATTAGGTGATTAAAACACATCATGGCCAAACAGAAAACAAATGTTTATTTAATTTTCCTTTGTTTTCAGTATTGCTATTAAGAATTTCACCTTTGTCGCTAAGAAATCTGCCTTTCTTTGATCTCAATATATTCTGCAGCTGTTTTTGCCAGATATGAACTCTTTCTTTAGGATCTTTTACCTTTTTTACTCACCTACTACTCTTTGAAACTGCTAATTTGTAAGGTTTGTCTTGTGTTTGATATCTGATTTTTTTCTGGAATTGCAAGCATTCAGTACATCACTGATGTAACCAGGGCAAGTTTTCAGGCAATGGTGTCTTTTCTGTCGATCATATGCTATCTGGTCACCTAACAAGTTCTTGAAGATCTCTCCACTGTCTGCCATTTGTTTTTGCCATTTGATTTTTCTATTAGCAAATTTTTCTTATATTTTCCCAATGTCAGAATATAACTGTTTGGAAATACCCAAGTATTTTTGTTATTTGGATTGCACTGTGTTTGCCTACATGAAATAAATAGAAACTGGTCGTGACCTCCAGTTCCTGATCAAGTACTGGTTTACTGTTCAGAATTCAATTCACCTTTATCCGTCATAAAGAGTTACCACATGCAAATACTTCATGGACTTGTTTCCCTTGATGAATGACAAGCAGCTGCTATGTCATTCCAGTTTTTACTTTGACATTTCTGGTGGCTCACAGCCTGCTATCCTTTCAATCAAAATCTTCCTTTGGACCTTACTCATTTTGTTGAGCCATCAATATTTAGGATCCTCATTTCTGACATACCAAAATTCAGTCATGAGCTATTCAAGATCTGAGTTAACTTATCTGATTTATCTTACAATATTATCTGATTTATCTTATAATATTATCCAGCAATACTTCCATTATAAAATTACTTTCTTCTGGTATGGTCAATAAGGACTGCAGCTCCACAGATTGAAAATTCCCATTTAAGGCAATGTACTCAGTCAGCTAGGGAAAGCTAAATTTAAGATGTCTCTGTAAAGCCTGTTGGGTTTTTCTGATTAACGAAGTACAGAAACCTTTTTATTCTACCAGCTGAAGCAGTAAGATTTGATTCATAGGTTTAAAAAATAAAGTAAGCAAAAACTTCCTATAATTAATTACTGAAATGCTAAGACTGAGTAGCTGCGACTCAAAAGGTAAAGCATTCAGAGCTCAAATTGTTGTTGCAAATTAACTCTGTTTTCTGCATATATGCATTTTCTTTTCCAGTTTCTCTTTACCTGCAAACTTGCAGCATAACTGTAACATATTAAAGGCACATGGTGTGTAACATAAGTTAGAGATGAACTGACAAATAAAACAATTTAAATGTTCACAGGCTAATGAGATTTGGTGTTCATAGATTTGGGGGCTGAAATGGGCCACTGTCCCAGTTTCTCTGATCTACTGTGTGAAAAGTGCCACCTAACTCCAGGTAGCACTTTTGCAGTGTGAAGAACTGGAATTGTTTTACACTTAGGCCATTGAATCATCCTGTGGCTGTGAACTTACTGTTGAACTACTGCAGCATGTCACTTAAACATCCAATCTGCATTTAAAGGCTCCAAGCAATGATGAATTTACGACTCCCCTGGGTAACATGTTCAGTGATTAATTACACTCTCACTGTAAGGAATTTGTGTCCTATTTTCAGTTTACATTTTTCTACTTTGCACTTTCAGCCAATTGATCTTGTAGGACCTTTCGCTGATACAGTTAAGAGGTTGCTCATATCATGCCTCTCCACCTCAGAAGCTTTAAAAACTGGTCTCTATTTCTTTGGCGGCCAAACCTTATTGAACTCTTTGCATTTCTTGTTAAAAGATATATTTTCCAGAACCTTTCCAACTTTTGATGTGTTTTAAAATGCAAATTCCAGAGCTGGACACATTGCACCAAGTTCTTACCAAACCATGTGTGGCGGCAATACTGCGATGTTTAACCCAAAGCATTACTATTTTTAGCATGGAATTAAAGAGATTTTTTTTCCCCCTTCTTCTTGCTGTCACATTGTGATCCCTGTAGCTGATTCCTGTGATCCACAGTTCATCACTGTGGTGTCAATCTTTCTCCTGTGCCTACCCCTGCAGTTAACAAAGGTCAGTTTTGTGGCAGAATTCACTTCATTACAGCAAAAATAAATAAAGCCTGTCACCACTGTAGCAATGAGCCTAGGTGCTTACCTTGGAGCCGAGCTGGGTGAGTAAATATACACTGTCTTTGAAATACTGTGAATGGCCAACTGGATCACATCCACATGAGTGCGTCAGAAAGAAATCCTAACAGTCTATTGTTTCACTTGTGCCTGTGCCTTTAATGATTGTCCGATACAAAGAAGAAAAAGCAATTATCAAAGGCAGCTTTAAGGAATAACTTTACATATGAGATGCAATTGCAGCATGAAAGAACACTGGCTTAATAGCGACAAACAGTGACTAAGAGATGTGATTACTAGGGAACCAGCTGCCAAAATCACATCCAAGAAAAAAATGTGGGGGGGAAAAATAGCTTTCAGACTGGCCTGCATATTTGTGAATCCACAATTAGTGATACTGGGAAACTGCTGTGCATGCTGGTTCAGCCTCGGATGGACTTGTGCAGCCCCCTGTGTCCCTCAGATACTTGTGCTTTGGTTTGCATCTGCCTTGTTGGAGTCTGGGGTATGGTACTTGTGAGAGGCACAGCCCAGTGCTGCACTCCTAGTGCCTACATCTAACCCAGCTTTGGAGCTACTGAAACGTGGTGCTGTGTGCTTGCTCGTCCTGCTCTCATGCCAGCAGTGCCTGTGGCACAGCTTTCTCAGCAGTCCCCTGTGGCACAGCTTTCTCAGCAGTCCCCTGTGCTGCCTGTCTTCATCCCCATTCCAGCCAGGTCTGCTCTACATCTGTGTCGTTCCTGAGATGCTGCAGGGCATCATGCTAAAGCCTGGATGCTTAAATACCCAATGCGGTTTAAAGTACTTGGAAAACTCTGCCCCCTGTCACTTAGGCAGTGTCAGAAACTTGCCTTTTGATATTCTGGCCCTTGGTATTTAAACCATTGGCTGTTTTTCTATGAAGACACAACTCTGATGAACAGTACAGTTTGTCCTGTTTCATTTTGAAGTGGCCTGCCCTAGTACCACTTGCCATCTCAGATTTAAATGTTAAATGCTTTTTCCCCTGTGGATGTTTTCAGTCTGGTTTTCTGTGAGCCCTGAGGGTCCAGGATGTCAAAGCAAACCAACTAAAGTCACTACCATACCTTCAGGACTTGCTCTTGATTCCTGAAATCACTTCAAACTGACTGCTTTCAGCACACCTTCTAGCATGCGCTCAAGCTGTCTCTTGGACTTTTTATTCCTCCTGTCTTGCCTCGTGTTTTGTTTTGGCCTCTCCACTCTGCTCTCCTCCTGATTTTGCTCAGTGTTTTGTAGACTAGCTGCCACCGACTCTCCCTTCAGAGAGCTTATGTGCTCTGCACCTCAGGGAGACTTGTTGCTGTCTTTATTTATGCTTCTTTTGCCCTTAGCCTCAGGCATTACCATTCAGTTTGGTGATAGCAACAGTGGTTTGAGGGTCTGGCAGGGAGTCAGGAGGGTTTTAAGGGGCCTGGGACCATCTGGTTCACAATGAATCCCTTCAGTGAAACTGCCAGGGTGGTCCCTGGCATGTGCCAACCTCCTCTCCTAGGCACAATTTGGTGGGAAGAGCCGCAGACCTGGTTTATTTTACCGATATAAAGATACGTTCGATCTCAAAACAGCCCTGCTTCTGCTTTAGGCTCGTGCCTTACCAGTTGGGAACTGCTGGCTTTGCTAGCGCACTTGTGTCTGCTTTGGCTGACGAATTGCTCATGCAGAGTTGTGGCATCTTTACACCCTGTTTTAATACTGCTACTTGTCAGTGGATACATGAGTCAGTACATTGTCAGCTGCATCCTGCCGTTCTCGTCTGGGGCCCAGTCTTGAGGCGCTGATCTGCAATCTGTGCTGAAAAAGACAGCATTCCTTATTGTTTCCTTTTTTCATGTGCCTGTCTCTGGACCTCGAGAGATTTCAGATGTTTAATTTCACTATGTACCTTCTTTACTTTCCAGTGTGTTTCCTAGGTTGGCTCCTAGTAAGTGAGCAGGCCAGGTTCAAAATCCCTTGGAAGGTTGAGGGAGGTGACCTCTGGGGCAGGTGCTCCTGCACCTCTTCCTCTCTTCAGAACAGCCACTGGTTCTGAACTGGAGCTGTGCTTCCACAAGAGCATTGCACTGATGGGGGTGAGCTCCAAAATCATAGAATCATAGAATCAGCTAGGTTGGAAAAGACCTTTAAGATCAACTCCAAGTGCTACTCCAGGACTGCAAAGTCCACCACTAAGCCAGATCACTGAGAGCCTCATCTTCCATGGTCAGTGATTCCACCACTTCCCTGGGAAGCCTGCTGCAATATCTGATCACGCTTTCAGTGAAGAAATCAAAAAATGTGCCCACAGCCCCTGCCTCCCTCATTCCATGCTAACAGCTATGTGACCTTGTGATGAGCTAGTGCAAGGGCTGCTCTGAAAGGAACACAGCCCTTCTGTTACCCCCCAAAATCACCAGACCTAACTACTAGCAAAATTGGATGGCATCCACCGATGTTTCTCCTTTTTATGTATGCACATCTAAGAACAACTTCAGGAAAAAGAATATTTTCTTTTTTTTTTTCATTTGGTCATGGAGAGTGAAATTCAAACATGGAAAATCAGATGCAAACACTTTGCTTCTGAGATCTTTTATGTAACTTTAACAAGATAACCAACCACAGAAATGCCAGCAGGACTGGGTAGGTAGGTCAGCCTTTTTGGAAATGTAACTCCTGATTTTTCATTTACCCCAAAATCTCTGTGCTGCAGTTTGCAATAATGAAGAAGTACTGACAGGTATTTAGCCTCTAGTACGCACTCATGCTGTTTCATGTTTCATCATCATTTTGAGTACCTTACACCATTGGAAACATGGTATTATTGCCATTTCATGATGTACGCTGTGTTTGGATAGTGCTGCATTTTTTTTGTTCCTGTCTTCTTTTGCAACAAGGAGTTTAGATCTGGAAAACACACTTCATATTCTGATAACAGAAGAGGAGTGAAATCCTGCTTCAAATGAAGTCAGTGGCAAAACTCCCGTTGACTTCAGTGGGTATAGGATTTCACCCTATTTTGTGTTGCCTTGCCTAAAAAGGGAAAAGAGACCTAATCCAAAACCTATTGTAGTCAATGGAGAGATTCCCAGGAATTTTAATGGACTTGTATTTGGTCCAGAATGAGGTTATTCAGTCACCTCCAAATTTTATAGGAATATAGCACTTGTGTTCCCTTCTTCAAGCACTAATAAGATTCCTCTGAGTTAGATAAATTTCTACATTTCTTCTCCTGAAGCATTTGGGGTACTAAGAAGCTCACTCCTTTTCTGTTTTTTTCTTTTCCCAGTATTTCTTTTTGGACACTGTTTTGCCTTGTGGTGACTTTAACTCATCACAAAACAAATCAATAGTGAACAACAACAAGGATATGTAAGTTTGTGTTTATAGATTCTAGTTCCATGAACTTTGATTTAATAAACTTAGCCCTCTTTGTAGTAGAAAACACAAAACATGGGCAGGTTGGCGAACTTGAATCCTGGTCCTGATTCTGATTCTGACCGACATTTAAAAACTAAATTTGAGTCTGATAAAGTTTTGAAAACATTGGTAATGTGAAAAAGATGCTTCACTGTTCCCTTTGTATTTTTAACCTTCTTTCCTATTAAAACTGTAAACAGTTTTATATTATTGCAGTGAATTCTTCTCTAATTTACTCCAGTGTAAATCCAGGGGAATGTTTCCAAGAGCAAGAGAGCTGTTCTGCATTTGCATTGAGTGAACGATGATGAACTCTGCCAGGCTGTTTCCTCCTTCCTTTTCTCCCTTTCCCTGTTTGGATTTGATAACCTCAGGCAAAAAGTGTTTTTAAATGATGTATTGGTTCCAGTGACAGTCAGTTATCTCCACCATTCACCATCACTGTAGTTGTGACGATCTAAGTGCCTGTAGTATAACCAGAACTATTCAGGCTAAAAATAGCCTTTCTGGTGGATTCTGTTTACCCCCCCAAAATATCAAAATGTGACTATATTTTTTTTTTCTTTCTTGCATTGGAAGTAGAACAAAACCTCAAGCATTTTATGAAAAAGGTTTTTGTGGGCTGAAACATCTGATTTTTGCCTCCCTTGCAGAGGCACGATTTGAATCTCTTGCATAATTTTTGATAAGGCAGGTGGACTGTGTCTCTTTCCCTCTTTCTCTCACACATACTCACACAAAGACTACCTACGTTGGATTTTAGAAACTTTCATGTCAAAAATGGTTTTTAGATTTGAAGAAATTTTATAAAAAATGTTTAAATCCACCGAATAAATTAGCTTCAAGTTAACCTGTCTGAAGAGTTGAAGAAACACAGGAATTAATTTCAATGAAGAACTGACTTTTAGTGAGTTTCATTCCAAAAGTGAAAATGTTCTGTAGAAGTCTTTCATTTTTCTCAATTTTTTCCCTTTTCCTTCCATATTTTCCTTTATAGTTTCCCCCCAAGTACTCTGTAAAAATAGGGAGCATCCATGTGGGTTTTTTAGAATTTGCATTCATTCAGAGCTTCCTGCTGATGAAAACCACAGATCTGTTGTCTTTTGACTGATATATTCATGTATGGTTTATTCATCTAAGCATGAGTGCTCACTCTTACAGTGAGCCCAGCTGCAAAGACCTAAAGTCGTAACTCAGATGAAGAATTCAGCATCTCCAGCATATAGCCCTGACTGTTGTGTCTCCCACAGGATAACTGGCTTCTGGAGGTGGCTACTTCTTTCTTCAACCCTAAAAGGAGCTTAGGGATTAGTTCAGGCTTAAACATTTAGATCTCAGAAGCTTGAGTTATGGAAGATGAATCCTACATAAAGTCCTTGGAACTGTTAATTTGATTATATCTTCCACTTGATGAAGTGATTTATCTAGTTACTATATGACATTCTTGGAAACATGATATGGCAAACTAAAGATCCTTTGTGTCTCACATTGTTTCTTTTCAGAGATGAGCACACTTGCTTTATGCCTACTCTATAAGTGAATTTTATAAATGGTGGTTGTTTTCTTCCACCTCAGGAAGAGATATACTTCTCTTGGGAAAAGATGCAGCATGATCCAAACTCCAAGTCTTTCCACTAAATTCAGCAACTTCTGAATTATGGTCAAAAGTGTATAACATTTTTTTTAGCATGAAACCCCAAAAGTGAAATTTTCCATAATTCAAAAGATACTGTTGTCAAATGTTAAGGACATTGTGATTTTTAACTGAAAAGCAGTGCAGTTAATTACACTGGGAAAGTTTTTTTTTTCACCTTCTCTATCTTTGTATGTCTAGCAGTTGATGTTTATTAATAAATGCACATCTGTAGGCAACAGAATTACATCAAAAATGAAAGCATTTTTTTTCCTTCACAGATTCGATCCTGGTTAGAAACCAATAAACAGAATCTAAAACCCACCAGGATATTGTTGGGCTGATCTGTTTCTAAAACTGTGTAGAAAAAAGTTGACAAGTTGTTTCCTATAAGAGGAAGAATAATTTTGTACTCTTAAAATCTTTTTAAGGCAAAAATTCCAAAACCTTAGGCTGTATTTACATATTTTCAACAGCTTTCTGTAGTTAATTTCTATTATGTTATCAGCACTACTTTCTGTAGTTAATTTGGCTTGCAGAAAGCCATGATTAATGGTCCTTTTCTATAGCATTAATTTTCAGCCACAACCCCTCCTTGCCCTTTGGTATTATGTTAATTATTAGAAAAGAACCATGAAATCGTGTATGACACAGAGCTGTGGCGTGGTGAAGAACAACAATCAGAACTGAGGTTCTGAGATGTGTCCAAACAAAAGAATGGGAAAGTATCTGACCAGGTTAATGGAACCGAATAAGTAAGGGGTTTTAGGAATTACGCAGTTCTGGTTTGTTCTAGACAAGTGCTCTATCTTACTGCTTTCTATTGCCAATGGTAGCTTTTTGGAAGTTCTGTAGATTGTCTCCTTGAACAGACAGCTGTAAGGGCTGCTAGCTCTTGATCCAAAACCAACTGGAGTCAGTGCAGTGATTTAGGATTTAGATCTGCCCTGTTCTAATGGAGGAGATGATAGTTCTAAAATAGACACCCTTGGAGAAGTGATTTTCTGGGTGAAAAAAACCCAGACCAATGCTACTTAATAATCCTGTGAGCAAACTGTTAGAATAACAAACACAATAATTTAGCATTGAGCTAATTGTGAGAGAATCATTATTTGTTACTATCAAAATAAATGTCATTATGATAAGTCTTAGTAGAAAAGACAAAGATTTTCTCTAACTAGAGGAAATATTGTAGTTGCCAAAATTAGGCTTGTCTGAAAGATTTTGTTAGGTAAGTATCCAGTTCCTCACCAGAACATTGCTTTAAATTAACTTTAAATGATCTGATGACCTTTTCATATAAATTTGGCCAGAACTACCAAAGACTTTGGGCATGTAGGGTAAGTCTTGTCAGGAAGTACAGAGATGAGTTTAAAAGGGTGAGGTTCAAAGCCACTTCTGAAATAGAAGTGAATATGTCTGCGCATACGTACCTGACCTGAATTTTGAACGTAAAGCTCATATTCACCTAAATTTCTCATGCTGCATGTGCCAGAATAGCCCAGGAAATACCAGCCTGGACTCTCTGACTGAACCCAGTACAGAATGAGGACATACTTGTTCTCTTAGGCATGCTCAAAACTGTGTGGCCGTAAGCTGCCACCAAGCCTGCACAGTTGTTATGATTAGTTCAGCTAAAAAATATACAATAAAAGTGGTGCTGCCTATTGCTCCTTATTTATGAGCAATGGGTGACTGGGGTTTCATGACTTCTTCCTTCAGAGATGATCCTTCAGTTCCATGCCTTGAAAATGTCCTGCTCACCAGGGTGCTTGTAAAAGGGCAAAAAGAGGGGAAAGTCAGGCTTCTTCCTGTTTTTGAGACTTCTAATGAGGAGAATAAAAATGCTGGATTTGTCAGGAAAAGATTAAAAAAGGAGAGAGAAAGTAGGTGGTGGGTACATCCTGATCTTCCATGGGCTATTGTAGTGGTTTGTGCTGACGTTCACAAGTAGTGGACAGGACCCAGAATTTACCTTTTCATCCGCACAAGTGCTCTGCTGACTGGATTGGAGAGCCATGTTCATTGGTCCCCACAAACAGGTGCCCTAAATGAGTTACTGGCCCTCTGAGGTACCTGGGTGTGAATTGGGCCGTAGGGCTCAAGTCAAGATGTCATGTTAGCACAAGGGGTGATAGCCCACAGATGGAATGAGTGGTGGGGGGCTATGCAAATATGTCAGGCACTTGGCAAGACTTGTGACATTCTAAGTGACAGCGATGACAGATTTGTCGAGCTCAGTCTATCAGGAGTTGCCTTTTGAGCTGGTAAAGGACAAGTGTCAACAGCAGACAGGGGAAGACAAGAGAATAAAGACAGAAAAGCAGATATTACATAGTGAAATGTTGGGATTTTGTACCTCTTCAAGTTTAAGGGATAGACTTTCCTCTCTGAAGCCAAGAAGTCTCATTTCAGCCTCTCCTACTGACGATACAAGGCTGCTGCATGAGACATAGCCTTTATAAAGCATCAAACTTCTAGCAATATGATAGCTGTTTTTATCACAATGCTCCTAACAAATGGCACATGCTGTTAACATGAATCTGTCTTTCAGCAGCAGATATTTCAGGCACTGTTAGTAACATAATCTCATGATGTTGCCATAATAAAGTATGCTGCAGATCCAAATCTTGTTGCAGTGAATTCTTTCTTTGGTTATTTTCCTGTAGTTCTTGTTGGCGTCAGTGGGATACGTGCCCACATACTGTGAATATGCTCAGCCTTGCTATTTTTTGCATAGTTCTAGGTCTCTGTTAGCCTAAATTTGTAGGCTTAGAGATTCTGAAGGAGGACTGCAGTTAATGACATGATTTGAGGGACACCACGGAGGAAGGGGGAGCAGCAGATGGTCTGACAAAGAAATAAAAAGGGTCTATAGCAAGGTTGTGGTGCGAGTGTATAACAACATACTTGAGGTGGGATTAAGGGTGCAGCATGCTGAAGGCAAAGGAATCCCCAGGCTCCCAGTGCAGCATTCCCAGGGGAGCCTGCATGGCCCTTGAGGAGCTATTTGTGTTAGTGTTGGCTGCAGGGTACGGCCAAGAATCACCTCTTTCTTGGGCAATTAGCCATCTCCGTTTGCGGTGTCTATACTAATAAATTAGCAGTGCCAGAGGTCTTGCCTTGGTCCTGAACAACGTTTCTGTCATTAAATTGTGAGAGCTGTCTTTGGCATGGGTTTGGCTTGAGTTTATGGAAAGCCTTTCATACTATTCCTGATCTATGTTCAGCAGTTATGCTGGGCCAGGGACCATCAAAAAGACAGTTTGGTTGCAGCCTCCCTATTTTAGAGGCCAGGAGAGTTTAATAAATGCATGTGGCCATGTTATGACAGTATGCTTCTGCTCCCGAGGCCAGAGAACAGGGCCTGGAGCTGACTGGTTTATTGGTAGGGATGTAGTCATTGCATCTGAGAGCCTTCTGCAACTGTGAGGCTCTTGTTTCTTCCGCTGTGATGCAAAGAACAGATGATATAAAACCAAGCCGGCCACTGATAATATGATTTAAAAGGTCAATTCTTCAAAAATTACATTTTTATTACGCAGAGAACAAGGCAGAGGAATTTAGAGGTCAGAGGAACTCAAAGAAAATGAAAATTAAAAAAGCTGCAGAAAATAAGAAACAACAGAAAGTCAATACGTAAAAGTCTACATGTTTGATAAGGTAGATCTGGAAGAGCTGAAATTTTAGGTAACTTTTACAAATTAATATGTTGGCAATATTCATATAAATGTATCTGAAAGTGTTAGTTCAATACTTATTAATTCCTGAGTTTTACTGTATGTGCTGTCTTCTGCCAGTGACCCCACTAATTTAAATGGAGTTGATCTAATATCACATTGATGGCACACACTGCTGAACTGGGCACGCTACATGCTGAAGGACTACTCTTATGTTTATTGTGGCAGTCCAGGTAATTGTTAATTCTTTGAAGGTGAAATGAATAGCATTTTAGTATTACAACTTCATTGTCCTCTCCATTTGTTAGTCTCACACTCTGTGTAATCCTAATGAAGATTTCATTCCAGTATATGCCTCTGTTGCCCAAGCCCTTCGTGTACATAACACAACAATTTTATACTCAGTTATTTGAAAAAAACTCCAAATGTCTTCACTACTTTGGCCTGAGAAAACAAGGCTTTTGCAGGTGCCTGGGTCTAACAGTGGAAGAACATTTATGTTGGTTAAAATACTCAAATGACTAGGACGTTGTTAATTTTGTCATTAAACTCGAGCACTGTGTAACTCTGACAACTTTGGAAGCATAGCCATGGTACGGTGTGGCCATCATGACTATAAAGACAATGCAGCTAATAGAAATCTGAACATTAAATGGGACAGTGTCAGAGACACCTCTGATTTATCCATTTTTTCCTTCTGTGGCAACAGTGGAGTGTTGAGAACAGTTGATGACCTTGGTTTTGGACTGTGACATCGATTGGACTTGATGGGGGTCTATACAGATCAGGGTCACTTTGTGTTTTCACACTGCAATAAAATAAAACCAAGACTCTGATTCTCTCAAATCTTTTTTTTTTTTTTTTTTTTTAAAGTGAACCTCCAAGACTGCCACCTGAAAGGCAAAGTTTGAAACTTTGGATGGTGCTTCTAAGCACTCCCTTTCCTTCCCACATCTCCTTGTGCTGGATGGCAGTCTCTGGACAAGCTTCAGTCTGTGTTGCCAGACCTCGTCCTTCTTCCCCTCAAGTATTCCGTACTCATCTGACTGACCTTTAATTTTTCCCTTCTGTCAGTGTATGTGAGAACTCCTGCAGTGAATCCTGTGTGTGCTTGTGGGGGAGCACACTGTGGGTACTGAGGCAGCAAAGAGGAGCAGGCTGGGCTGCAGGGGTGCACGGTTGACCCCCAGCAGATATCTTCTCCAGGAGAGCTCATGTCACATATCTGCATTCTCTGCTCACATCAGCTAACTCAAAGAAAAGCCCAAAGGATGCAACTGCTATTTGCTGCCTGGAATTCATAGCACATCTTTTCCATGACACCCAAGAGGCCTTGGTTCCAAGCAGTTCAGGGAATAACAGTTTTCCCTTCTGCTTCTGCTCTTCAAAGCTGATAATTCAACATTACGTTCTGCCACAGACCTGAGTAAGACTGAAAGTTTAATCACTTCCATACTCTGTCTGCTCCTGTCAAGGGTATAGCCTAAGCCCATCACAAATAAATCAACACAATGGAAGACTTTTCCTCTTAAAAACATTTTAGTTGGAGCTGTGTATTAAAAAGAACAAAAAAGTGAGAAGACACAAAGCCCTTTTAAAGGCTGGCTGGTAGAGCTAGCAAGTGTCTTCTTTTTGCAGAAAGAAGTAATGGTCTGTCAAACACCTACAGAGTGTAATTGTACATGACAGTCTATGTCAGAGTTCAGCAATGAAAATGGAAGTAAATCTTTTTTCTTTTTTTAAGCTGTGAATCATGCATCAGCCTAATCAGTAACAGGTTTTGTTTGTTTGTTTGTGTTTTGGTTGGTAAGGAGGACATGTTCTTTTGTTTTCATCATTTTATGCTGGCTCTGGTCTCTGAATGCTACCATTGCATTGACTTTGACAGATTCAGCTGGAAAAACAGACACATTTCAACTAGTGGTGACCAAATACCAGCTATGTGGTGTGATTCACTTTGCTGAGGAGCAGAGTGGTTTGTTTAAATCACTGGCTGGTTTATGCCTGAAGGACGCCTGTAACAGAGAAGGTTTCACCTGCTAAATCTGCACAACCTGTTCTCTTTCTAAAAGTGTTTTTTGATGCTTGTCGCATACACAGGTGTGCATGTGACATACACATATGCGTATGTGACATACACATATGCTGCAAATTGAATTGAGGTTTGCCTTATACTCTTTGAATTCTAACCATGCTGCGGTGCTATTAATTGCCCTTGCTATCACTTTGCTCAGAAGTTTGTTGAGCTCAGCCCCAAGAAAGGATGCATATCTTTTTGGACAACAAACTAGAAAAATACAGACTTCTTCCAGAGAAAAGGTGTAAATACTTTTCACTTTAAAAGACAATCTAATTAAGCAGTCAGTGAATATTAGCTTTAAGACTTCAGTGTCCTCTTAGCACACAGTTTTGCTTATTTGGTGTGCTGGGTGATTGAGGAGAGTAGAAGACATGTTAGGACTCAAGAAGTGGCATGATTTTAGTGAACAGGGAATAATTATTCACTGTTTATCATAAAGAAAATATGAAGGGACTTCTGAGAAGGTTGTGGGGTGGCAAGTTCAAAATAAACAGTGCATAGTTAAACTGCAGCACTTATAATCCTGAAAGTTTATGTGAACTTAAGCAAGCAATTAGATGAATTAATGGAAAAAAAGGTATTCAGAGGCTATGAACATGAAGAAATAATCTCTGGCTTAAGAAGTCCTTACACCTCTGGTTATTGGCAGCAGGAAAGAAATACCAGAGTGGCATCAAGATTTGTTTCCTCTGTTATTCTGCATTTTAGTCGTCTTCAACCAGCCACAGACCCAGATAAATCTTTGTCTTTATTTTGCAAAATGAAGACCATAAGCACAACAGTCAATATAAACTAGCGTTAAAGTTGCATCAAGTAGAACATAAATTTGGAGTTGATACCTATTTCCTCCACATACTTTTTAAAGTAAGCTGATTACTAATATTTTTCTGTTGTTAAAATAGATACCTTGAGAGATTAATCACTTTGGAATTCAAATAAAGGTGAAAGATTCTCTCTAGGTTTATGATATTGCAGTAACTGATCACCTGACAGAAGAACATAATACTTACTCAATTAGGTTGTTGGTTTTTTTGTTGGTTTTGTTTTTTTTTCCTGAATGTGGAAATTGCTTTAGGGTAATTTTCTTAAATACCATTTGAAGAAGAAATTGTCTTTTTGAGTTTAAAGAATAGAGAAAACATTCTACAGTAATGGATGTCAGCAAATATTATAAGGCTTCACAACATCTTTAACTTAAATTCAACAATGTTAACCACTATGCTAAAAGTTTGACTTTCAACTAATCTTCAACTAGTGCATATAGTGATGTATCTTATATATCCCTTACCTTACACACACATATACATATATATAGGTGTTGATGTGTTTAAGCACATGGACATATTTTTTATGCCTACCCTGAATGTATATGAATGGTATAGAAGTGATATATAGATTGAAAACCTGAAAAGAAAATTAAAAAATATTGCATATTAGAGAAGGCAAATGACACTTTCACCTCATCATGAAAAGGATTTTAAATAGTAAAAATTATATAGTGTCAATATTCTCAACATAATATTAATCTGTTGACTTTTTTCATTATAGCAAAAGGCTTACTGACATTGTCCCAATCTCTTAACTTTGTCACTACTTCTTTTGACAGATCCATATTTGCTAGTTCAGTTTCTAGCAGAAAACTATCATCCTAAGTGCCCAACAATGGGAAATGTATCTGTTAATATGGCAAGTTATATTTGGAGACAGCATGTGCAATACTAAATGCCAGAACACCAATAGGACCCATCTGCCCAATATGTAAAGTATAATAACACCATTATGAAGTGATGATATGTTTACATACCCTTGTAACAGAATTAAAGTTTTCTTAATTGTCTCCTGCTTGAACCTAATGTAGTGTTTTTGGTGTGTCCTATAGAATAATATTGAAAGAATGAACAAATCAGTGGCGGAACCTTCTGAGATTTGCCTAATTACGACTCAAATTGTTCCCATATTGGAAATTACATGCATATAATGCCTTTTGGGGCACAGAATAGAAGAAGCATACGAAGGTCAGCCAACGGAGCATTGCAATGAGTTTTGTCTTCATGAACTTCTAAAATGGCTCTTTCATGCAGCGAGACACATTAATTCACTAGAAACAGATTTCAGAATTGTTTTATCCGATTTTGGAAGGCTTATTTCTGCAATCCCCATAAACCTGCTACAGAAAACACAAACTGCATTTGCCCTGAATTTAGTAAAATCACCACAAGCAGAAATCACTCAGCTAGGTCATGTGTAGGATTAGAATGCTGCTGCTGCATTTCAGATACATGGCTCGTTTTGAAAGATTTTTGAGAGCTTTACAGACCTTCAAACAAATCTTGATCCACAGCCCCAGTGAAATGCAGGAGAGTCTTGGATAGGTCAAGGAATGCCAGCTGCATCCAGCTATGTGTTCCCATGACACCATTACATGTTCATGATACGTGAACATATGATAGTTTTTCTTTTTATCCCACTACAGTCTTTTTGCAGTACAACTCCTTGGTAACCAACGTGATGACTTCTTGCTAGCTTAGAAGCGCTGACCCCACTAAGTGGAACTGCATGTCTGAGAGTAGACAGATATTTGCAGAATAACTGTCTTTGGGGAATGCTTTAAGGATCAGTGAGGTCTGGCTGAGCTATTGATAATGGTTAGTGTTTCAGGATATTGAAATAACTCTTTTCTTGATTGACTTGATTGCTTCAAGTCAAAAAAATCCCTTGACAATCTGCTTCAAAAAGTGCACTGTACAATTTTAACAGTGCTATTGTGCAATTATTCCAGGTATGGAAAATCATATAGATCATTAAAATACATTATTTACTGAAAGAAATATTCCAACACTGCTACTCTTAATAAAATCTCAGTTTCATCAATGCTTACTCATACTGTGCAGTGTCTGCTGAGGACTCAGATGTTAGAAACAGGCTCCATGCCATCTTGCAACCATAAAACTAAGCAACATGCACAAGTGTTGTTTGTTTTTTGTTTTTTTGTTGTTTTTTTTTTTTTATTTGTGTGGTTGTTTGGGTTTTTGGTTATTTTGTTGTTGGTTTTTTTTTTTAAATATAATTTAGCTGCTTGAAAGATGTTCTGCCAGCTCCAGAAGGAAGACAACGGAAAGCAAAGGAGTGGATATGGTGCATCATGGATATGAGTCAGAAAAGCATCTAGGATTGTCCTATTACAGGGGGAATCTGGCTGGGGCATCCTCTGTGGTAGTAAAGTTCATATACTGTAGCTTAGGTTCTTTCATTTTGATATATGAGTTTTGGCATCAGTTTGGTTCATTGGTAGCCTTTTTCCTTCCAAGATCCGTGCTGAAACCCATTCTAACTGTGAAAAAGGAAAAAAAGTCATTTGGCAGTGCTCCATGACCTTGATTTCCTCTCTTTGCAGGGTACAAATGAAAGCTGTGATATTTTTTCTGAAAATTTAATAATTTTTTTTCTTTCAGTTCATTAGAAATTTAGGGACTAAGAGAGCCAAGTCAGACTCCTTGCATGGGTGAGAAAGGAAATGAAAATGTTATTTTTCAGGGTGAAACACGTATTTGTCATACTGTGAAAGCCTTGTACCTGCATGTCTTGTGACCTCTGAGTACTAGGGGCTTTCACATTGCATTGATACCATAGAGATGATGGAAGTAACACAAATTGGTGCTAAACCAAAGGCTCAAACTACCAAAGATTTCTGCCTCATGTCATTATACAGAAGCATCAGTTTAAACTTCTTAATTTACACCAAAGCTTTGCAGCTTTACAGAACTTGGGAGCTTTGCAAATATTTAGGTTTTGACTTGACCTATTCTAGCAGGGAATAGTGGGCAGGGAGTGCATGTTCCTGCCCGCAGCACAAGTGTGGATAGCATTAGGGTTTGGATTCGGTCCCATAACAGGATAACTGCAGCCAGACTCCCTGGGGTGCTCTGGATGTTTTTTGCTGAACTTGTAGTGCAGCCTGACTCTCCAGCCAGCATATGCGGGCCCATCACATCAGCATAGTTGGTGCTTTCAGATGTGGAGCCCTGGAGTGGAGTCTCCTTTCCTTGTTCTTGGCCAGCACAAGTCAGGCATGTGTTCATGGCATGAACAACTTCACATTGCTCCAGCTCATGGTGGTTGGTTCAGACCCATTGCTTGTAATCACATAAGCAAGATGACTTCTTGATGCTTCATCAGTGGCACTAATTTGGGCTTAAAGGGTCTGGATACATTGTTTGCAGTGAAGGCATAACAATTTTCAACAGGAAATATGTTTGCAAGCATTGTTCTTTCTGGAGATTTTTTATGTACTTGCCCTTAATGAACCTTGTAGCTGCAACAAAAGCTGGCAGTTTAGTGGGCATTATCTCAGATAATCAGCTTTATTAGCAAAATCAGGTTTTACAGCTCCCTTTAGGTTGGTTCAATGCAAAGGAACATTAACAATTTAAGTTTAGTTTGAGCTAGTTGCTTAGATGGGGATTGCCAAGTTTATGTGCATGCTTCTGTGTAATTATAATTATGAAAATTGTTCCTTAGCTTGTGAAATGGTGGAGCCTTGCAGGTTTTTTTAATTACGAAGCTGTCAACTATGTATGCTGTTCCAATGTACAAACCCATGGCATTTAAAAAAAAAAGTTCTATTGAATGTAGGGATCCAAGGCTTTTGCTGTACAATTATGTTATGATTAAAATAATATTCATGTGAATTATGATAATTCCAGTTAAGAATCACTAAAAGAATTTTATGAGAACGTATTGACACAAGTTACATTTAATTTGATGGCATTAGTCATTTACAAAGGAACTCCTTTGTTGTCCATCATCACAATATTAGAGGATGAAATCCTCAGAGTAACATAGGTAGAATTTAGAGTTCACCCTTAGAATCACGTATGGAAGACAGATACCTTTAATATAAACAAGTTACAGAAGGTCCTTAGAGGGGGTAACTCTGGAGTACAATAATCAGGTAGGCTTTTGGCTGACACAGTTTTAAAGAAAGGATGCCAAGCTTTCACAGCATGATGTCATTTAATCTTTCATGTCAGAATGGAGAAGAAGTTGGTGCAAAGTGTTCATTACCAATACTAGGGTCATCAGTCCCTTTAAAACATTTCAGTCAGGAGCAAACTTGATCCAAAGAGGAACAGGCAGTGGGTTTGAACAGCCTGTGTTATTCAGCAGGTTGGAGAGAGATTCTTAATAGTTCTTTAAGGTTTCCAAATTAATAAATGGAAATGTGTTACAAGTAAATAACTTAGAGATGTAAAATGTATCTTTTAATAGTTACAGATTAATTTCCATGTATGTTTCTCTTTAATTCAAGAAAGAGCCGTTTTCTTTTTTCTGTGATTAAAGCTGTCTATAGAACTACATGGAAAATACAGAAAAAAATGTAAATAGTAAAAAGGTTGTATGTGGTGAGTTGAAGTTTTGAAATCTGGGAGGCTACAGGGAGACCTGAAATGTGCAGTCTTGAATGCCTATGAATCTACAAACTAATTAACAAAGGCCAAGACTGTGCACTAATGTAAGTTAGTTACAGCCCACTGAATCCAGCCATAGCAACACCTGCCTTTAATACATAGAAAGAATAATTGTCATGAGAGACTTGAGTCCAGAATCCAACGATGGAAGCTCCACTTCGTGCAGAGGGTAGGAAAACTCCTAAAAATGATGGATGATAGATGATGGTTTTCTAACACAAAACATACTGGGTTTGACAATGAGTAATTTTATGCTGGATGTTGTTCTGATGGATATAGATGAATTAAACACTGTGCAGCAGCATTTAGTGCCTATGGGTCTGATGATCACAATCTGATTCAAGCATTATGTAACTTAATATATTAAAATAGAACAGTCCCAACAACTAGCGCATTTGTGGAACTTAGGGAGAAGTGATGAATAAATTTGCCTCAGAAGAAAATTAGAGATGGAAAAATCTGAATCAAAACAGAGAGTTCCTCTGCTAGCTTGGTTAGTAGGTTCTGATTCCATGTTCAGAGGATGTAATTTGCTAAAATAAATTCTGCTCTAGTGGAGAAACAAGTCTATAATCATCCCCAAATAACTGACATACAGGAAAAAACAGAGAAAGTTGAATACAACCCATGTAAAATAGAAATTGTGAAATTGTTAAGGGGAAGTAAACCTCATTGTTAAGAGAAATTAAACTCATTTTTAAGAGAAATTACACCTATTGTAGAATCCTGGTGACAGGATGGCAATAAGTCTACTAAGAACAGAAGAAAACTTTGGGAAGAGTTAAGCTTAATGCTAGAGAAGCCAGACAAAACTGACAGTGATGAAGTAAAAAAGACAGAAGTAATAAGGATTTTTCATCTCTATCTGAAAATATATACTGTGACATACTTTACCACCTTCCTAGCTCATCAGTAACAAAGGAAAACAATGGAGATTTGCTAGGGATAAACATTTTTATATCATCTGTCTTGGCTAACTTGCACTTAAGAATCCTGGAACGGTTGGCTGAGGACATCTCTGTTTCACAGATGTTCATTTTTAATAAGTCCTGAAATCTCGGGGAACCTCCAGAAGAGAGGAAGAATTGCAATATTGTGCCAGCAATCAAATAACAGGAGTGAGCTGACTGACAGTTGTAAGCTGGTTTACATAGCATCACCTTCCAGTCAAATAATGGACAGTCTGATACAGGATTCACTCGATAAGAAATTAATTTTTACATGAATATAATCAATGTCTGCACAAATGGTTTAGGGAAATAACCGGGGTCTTACTTTTTGAAATGACAAATAAAATTGACCTTGGTCTCAGCACAGAGTATGTGTTACGGAGTGTTTTGATCTGTACCAAGTATTATTGACTAAAACACTATATGATGTCAACAAGGTGAACTCTGAGTCTACTATGATCCACCTGACAAAATCTTAAAAGACTTGTCAGTGGGTAACTTCATTAAATAGAAGCGCTTTCAGTAGAGCTCCAGAATTGTGGCTTCTGGCTCAAAAGCCATGTGAATTTTCCCTCAGTGCTGTGGAAATAAGTGCGGATCTATCGCTGCCAACATTTGTGAAAAGCACAAATACTGTTGTATTTCTTATGATGATTACACAGGGTAATCCAGATCATTTGGTCCAACAAAAAATAATTTGCCTAACTGAGCCTAAGATAGGAAGGTATTTTTTTCTCTTTGTTTTGCTTAGTATCAGCCTATTGTTTCTGAAAAGAAATACGATTAGTTGGAGATTTTGAAAAAAACCCCAAACTAACCCAAGCCATAAGAATGCTGGAGAAAAAGACTTCTAGTGACAGAACTGAAATAAAAGAGTGGTTTATTTGATTAAAAAAAAAACAAAAAAAGTTAAAGTGGGATGGGAACATTCCACAATAGATTTTTTATTGGAAAAAGCTGCTTTGTGAATCAGAGCTCTGTTAATTTTTCTTTTACTTGACTGATTTTTTTTTTTTTATTTGCCAGAATCTTCAGAACAGTATTTTGAAGATGTTGATATAATTCATATTAGCATTTGAAACCTTAAAGGCCAATTTTATTCTTTAAAATTGCTCATTGTTCTGAAATGTAAGCTAATTCTAGTAATAGGCAGTTATAAAGCCAGAAAATGGTATATTCCTCCTATCCAAAAGTTCAAAGAATGAGGAAAACTTTAGTGTTCTCAGAATTTTACTTGTGAGCATTTTGAATATCTTAGGTGGAAACGATATGTTTTGAAAAAGAAGAAAAAAGTAGATCAGAAAATCATTGACTATGTAAGAGAGATTACTTGGTTATAGAATATAGAATCATAGAATAGTTAGGGTTGGAAAGGACCTTAAGATCATCTAGTTCCAACCCCTCTGCCATGGGCAGGG
>WYDI02034862.1:0-45640 GCA_009867235.2 Psittacus erithacus
TGTCCCTGCCCATGGCAGGGGGGTTGGAACTAGATGATTTTAAGGTCCTTTCCAACCCTAACTATTCTATGATTCTAAATATTTTTTTTTAAAGAGAGTATACCGTTATGCTTCTCTGTGTATTTTTTACATGGGATGATTATTTCACTCCTGATTATCAGTAAATTTGAAAATTATTGATGAATATTTTCAAAGAATTTTCAAGTTGGCAAATTTTTTTGTCATTTTTGCAATACGCAGGCAACATTTTACCCAGTGTATGCTGCACATAACTTTCTGTTACTGTGGGAATGGTAAAATGTGCGTAGGTGTTAGACATCTTCCGCAGTGAAGCAGTGCTACAGTATTAACTTATATCCTCCCTAGAATTATGATCAGTGCTATTATGAGTGTAAAAAGTCTAAAATTCATGTGGCTATATTGTACATTATGGATGTCAGGGTTGAAATGATGCCTGTCCTGGGTTTTGTAAGCAGTCATTTAAACTTGAGACAAATTAAGTGTGATATACTCATTTCAAAATATCACTGCTTCGTTGTATTGAGTAGGAGGAATATTATCCACTCATATTTCTATTTACAGTGGTTTATCATTTCACTCACTGATCAGTACATCAAACTGGCAGATTATGTATATAATGGACTACTGATTCTCAGATTTTAAAAAAAAGGGGGAAGAGGTGCTGAGGGGGTGTCAACATCAGCTAAGCACTGTTGGTTGTTTTGTTAAAAAGCTGGCCTTCCCAATTTCTGCACTTTTTGTGCCATCTTTTATGGCTCGAACGAGTAGTTGAAGAAAGTGAACATCCTTCAGCAAAATCATGAAGACAGAGAACCCTTGAGTCCTCCTTCATGTTGGTGCCATCATTTAATGCATGAAGGATGTGGGCTTCCTCTGACTTTCAAAAGTCTGCAGCTTGTCCTAAATTGCACTTTCTTCTCAGGTGAGAGAAGACTGTCCCCTCTTTCCTGTTTCCTGTCAGAGGGTTTTCTGCCCCTGAAGAACGTACAAAATGAACATTGGATGACTGCACTACAGCAGCGAAAATTGCCATTTTCATCAGGCTCAGTCAGCCCAACCTGACTTCCTCATGGCGCACGTTAAGGCCATATATAATTACTTGCTTTTTTTAAGCAT
Source organism: Psittacus erithacus (assembly GCA_009867235.2). NCBI lineage: Eukaryota > Metazoa > Chordata > Aves > Psittaciformes > Psittacidae > Psittacus > Psittacus erithacus. Next base: position 1,138 of record WYDI02034862.1, read on the forward strand.
AAAAAAGCATCTGCCCAAGGGGGTGGCAGGGGCCTGGCAGACAGGACCATCCCGCTGCATCACTGGACAGCAGGGCAGTTCCAGATCTGAGTAGCAGATACTTCCCTGGGCATAGGAAATGGTTGCGCTTAGCCCCAGTAGCCAAATCCTGCCAGCAGGTAGTAGTATCAGAGCTCTTACGCTAGTTTCCTTATCACTTATGAATGGAAATAAAGATGCATATCTAGAATGCACAAGAGATTTTGAGTCTCACTAAAACATTTTATAGCATGGGTAATAAACGTAGCATGTCCCCTGAACTCTTGTATTCGTATTTTGACACATAATGAAACATTTGAATAAGATGCATGAAATCTTGGTATCTTCAACTTTTGGTATTCTGTTTTATATGCTGACATGTCAGTGAACCAGTGATTTCTGAATCACATTTCTGAATAGGAGATATGATAGCAGGGAACATTGCTAACAAGATCCCAGGATACAAGAGAAAACTTGAATGTGTGTGTGTGTGATAGGTGATGCTCTCACACACAGTGGTGCCTAACCTGGCATACTTTATTCATTCAGAAGTTGCGATATGTGACTTTATATGGGTAGACAAAACTGTCTCAAAACTTGTCAATTCTCCTGTATTTTTAACTAAGTTAACCTGTTAGCCTGCAGCTAAGGTAGTTTTATTTTCAGATTTCCCCTGTGAAATCTCTGATGTTTTGAAAGGGGAAAGCTTGGTCTCCAACTCTTTCCTTAGTGAGGTCACATATGTAGTAGCTATTGATTTTCACAGAACCTTTAGGAACTTAATGTCTTTGAAATCTCTGCTCTTCTGTCCCCAGAGTGAGCAGTTATTGATAGCATGGTCTGGTGTAGATGCCTGCACTGGACATGGTCACAAGACCTTTCTTTGCTTTGGGAACCAAAGTAACAATTGGAATATGGAGTTGTAGTTTAATAGATATTTTCTGATTATCAGAATTTAGGTTGTAACTTTATAAAAGATAGTCCAGCATTAACTGCTGTCTAAATTTTGTACAGACGCAGACTAGAAACATAGGTTCATTTTAATGATTATGAGTTTTTTTTTTTTCCTCATGAGAATACTATTATTAAGTTAATGTTTATATGGCTGTCAGGAAGTAAGTTGTATAATGCAACAGTGTGAAACAAGGACCCACACAAAGCTTTTTACAGTCTGTACGGTATAATCTTGGGACTTGTATTGAGGGCTGTAACTTAAATACACCTTGGAATGCAACTTCAAGGATAAAAAGTCTCATGAGATTCTTTGACATATGTGAAAGCATAATCTAACAAGGGTTAAGTAGAGAAGGGTCTGCCAACATGTGAATGTCATTTGTTGCCTAATTCATTAGACTAATTAGAAGCCTGACTAAATGTAAGTCAATATTAGAACTTCATAATGAGGCTTATAATTCACAGCACTATAAAATTAATTTTTATTGTGTGAGAGAACCCTTTTTTGGCATTCTTCTGAAGCTTGCATATGAGAAATGAAAGTATGGTCTTTCAATGCAATTTTCATTGATTGCCTCATCTTACAGCTTCGGTTCTCAGAGATTTGCACTCTGATTGCTGTCATTGTAAAACTCTTTGTAGGTATACGGCTTGATTTCTAATTAGCATAATTATTTTTAATTTAATTTATTTGCACCTTGACATAAGTTCTGTAAATTCAATACTGTATTTCAGTACTTATTTCCCTTAGTTGACACCAATTTCTACTAAATATGCATGTAATTATACAATTGTTTTTAATCCTGAGCTGAGAATATGAAGGCACTTAACCATTTCTGTTTTCTGGCAGTGTTATGAAAACATATACATATGTGTTGTAGTCAATAAATATGTTTCATTCTCCTTTAATTTAGTCCTAGGTCAGGAAATCCTTATAGTTATGATTTAAAATGCATTTAAAATTTGTGTGCTTTCTCTCTTTGTCTCTCTTTATTACTTTCCCTGCAATATACTGGATAAAAATAAATCCTGAGGAATAACAGGACTCTCGGTCTTGGAGAGAGTTCAAGTAACCTGACATTTACTATCTTGACTTTCAGTTGTGATCTTCATAAACGTAAACTTTCCAGTAGTTACATCATCTTTTTCTGCAACAGGTACCTTGAGGTGTCCTAAGTAGCATTAACAGAGCAGCTATATTGTATTACAGCTGTATTGTATTACAGCTGTAGTGTTTGATCAATGAAGTGTATATTGTAAGTTCTATGATACTGAGGTAATTTCTCTGAATAGTTGACTTCTGGCTATGCCAGAATGTGTACTGCTTATACTAGCTTCATCCTGTTCCCCACTGGATAAAACTTTGTTAACAATAATGCTAAAAAGTTATTTCTTTGCCATCTATCCCTTTGTGACAGTTTGGTAAAGAGTATTACTCATTCCAGGCTTGCACAGTGTCACAGTGTGCAGTTTGTATTGTCATAGTAAGCAGGAAGTTTGCCGAGGCTGTAAAAGCATGTGAAGGCTCTGCAAATTTAAAACTAGGAGAGAAGGCTATGAGTTGCCAGTTTCTGTTCCTGTATCTCAATTCCTTTTTATAACTTCCACTTTCGCATCAAGTTCAAATAGCTAATAAGTATTAGGGGCAATGTAAATATATGGCTTCCCTGAATGTAGAGGCGTTATTAGCATTTGAAGGGAAAGGAGAGCTGTGCCCTGCAAAACTGAATTAATTTACTAAAGTAGTCAAATGAGAACATTTTTATTATAGCTGTCATAGGAGATTATTTCAGATTGGTGGAGCATCAGCTGAACTGGACAAGAACAAGTGATCTTACCATTGTCCTCAATATTAAACCAAAGTTTGAAAGGTTAATCCTGCAACTAGATGGCATTCAAAACTGAGCTAGTAATGTCAGAAATAAGGAAACCCATGTTTTAAAGTGTGTCAGTCTGTGATTACTTACTGACATTGAAATCAGCAGGACCACAATTAGAAAAAAACAACTAAACAAATAAGGAACAGAAGCACCCCCAACCAAACTAAGTGCCCTGCTAATAGTGTTGGATAGTATTCTGTGCTTGCAAGGATCATGGTAAGGGGGCTGAAACACCTCCCGTATGAAGACAGGCTGAGAAAGTTGGGGCTTTTCATCCTGGAAAGGAGAAGGCTGTGTGGAGATTTCATAGCAGCCTTCCAGTATCTGAAGCAGGGCCTACAGGGGTACTGGAGTGGGGCTCTTCTTCAGAGACTTTAGTGGTAGGACAAGGGGAGATGGGTTTAAACTTAAACAGGGGAAGTTCAGGTTAGATATAAGGAAGAAGATCTTTACTGTGAGGGTGGTAAGGTCTTGGAACAGGTTGCCCAAAGAAGTGGTAAATGCTCCATCCCTGGCAGTGTGCAAGGCCAGGTTGGACAAAGCCTTGGGTGGCATGGTTTAGTGTGAGGTGTCCCTACCCATGGCAGGGGGGTTGCAACTAGATGATCTTAAGGTCCTTTCCAACCCTAACTATTGTGTGATTCTATGATTCTATATTTTTATGTTATAAAGTCATCCTCAGAAGGGCTAGCTCAGATCCTGTAAAGTTACTAGCCAAACTAAACTTTATTGAGGACACCTTTGCACTTAACACCACCATCATTGCAACAACAACAACAAAAAAAAAAGGTAGGAACATTAATTTTGATAACATAGCTAGTCTTACTTGAGATACTGGTGGACATGGGCTCACTGCAGAACCCAAATGGTGTCTCTTTTGTCCTTCAATGACAGTAGCTATGCATAGTGGAGATAGTGTACCTGCATAGTCAAAAGAATTTGGAACCATTTCCTGAAAAGTGCCCCCAAAACAGTTGACTTTTGGACTGCAGCATCTTTCTTAGTTCCACCTTCCCTGCCTTTTGCATTGCCATGTACATGAACCTGTTACTACTTGAAATATATGTCTATCTTCATATGGAGGGTTTAAAAATCAAATGTTTAGCTGACAGAACCTTCATAAGAGAACTATAATTTTTCTTTGAGATACTGCTATTTTTCTCAGTGTTTATTCAGGAAAGAATAATGGTGGCAGATGAAAGCATGGTTCTTTAAACAGACTGCTTTAAACATAAAAATATTATCATGTTCACTTCCACAAAATTTATAAATGCAGTTCTGCTCCTTAAAAAGAGAAAGTTGTTTTGACGGTTCCATAAGTAGATGATGTGTGATTGGGTGGCTTGTTCAGTACTCAAGTGAAAATCCTCAGTTTAGGAAGATAGTGTTAAATTTATTTGGCATTTGTGTGAGTATGTGTTCCCCTGTGTAATGTGTGGTGGGCTTACCTGGGCTGGCTGTCAGACCCCCAATCAGCTGCTGTCTTGCTCCTCCTCCTTTGCATAGTAGGGGGATAAAGTAAAATGAAAAGGCATATGTGTCAAAATAACGATAGAGAGATCACCTACTGATTACTGTCACAAAACAGGAACAAAAAAGGAAAAATTAATTTAAACTTTTGCCAAATAGAATAGGTTTGGATAGTGAAAAGTGAAGACAAAATTGAAAAAAATTACCTCCCACCTCTCCACCCCTTTTTTCCAGACCATCTTCACTCCCTCATTTCCACATCTTCTGTCTGCTCCACACCACGTGCCCCGAGCAGCACAGGAGGATGGAAGATGTCATTGTTAGTTGTAGTTAGTCCTACTCTCTTACCTGCTCTCTGCTGCTCCTTCCTTCTCACCACGTTCCTTCAGCCTAGCATGGGGTATCTCTCATGGGCTAAAGTGCTTCGGAAAAACGTGCTCCTCCATGATCTCTTCCATGGGCTGTGGGTGGTCTTCACTCTGGTTGCATGGAGTACCTGCTCTCCTCCTTCACATCTGCCCACAGTGCTCACAGGTATTGTGGTTTAAGCCCAGCCAGCAACTAAATACTGTGCTCACTCCCCTTTCTGCCCAGCCCCCCTCAATCCTCCTGGGGAAGTATGGAGAGGAGAATCAAAAGAATAAGAAGAGGCCAATTACTTTAAATAAAGTACAATATACTACTACTACTAACTGAAGTAACAAGGAGAGAGATATGAAACTAAAAGGGGAAAAGGAGAAAAAAACCCCAAACAATAAACCCAAGTGGTGCACAATACAATTGCTCACCACTTGCTAAACAATATCCTGCTCAGCCTATGCAGTGATTGGTCCCTTCCAGGTAACACCCCCCAGTTTATATACTGGGCCTGAGGTGATGTGGTGTGGAATACCCCTTTGGCTAGTTTGGGTCTAGTGTCCTGTCTCTGCTTCCTGCCAGCTTCTTGTGCCTCTCCTCACTGTCAGAGGATGGGAGATTTGAAAAGTCCTTGATCACGGTAAGTGCTAGTGAGGAACAACTAAAACATCTGTGTGTTGTCAGCATTATTTCAGAGTAAAGCTGAAACACAGCAGTGTACCAGCTACTAGGAAGAAAATTAACTCTGTACTAGTCAAAATGAGGACAATAGGGCTGTTTCTTACTTTTTTCCCCCCACACTCCTCTCTCCCTGTGCTATGTTTTGCCCTTTTTAAATATGCTCTCAGAGGCACCACCAGTGTGGCTGATGGGCTCAGCTGTGGTCAGCGAGGGGGCTGTTGGAGCTCCTCCCGCTACCAACATTTTACTATATACGCCTACTACAAAGGGTACCTCACTTGTCAGTTTGAACTTAAGTCAGATTGGAATTGATAATGGTAAGTTTTATAATGAAATGATTGTCAAGCCTGTTCTCCTTTTCCATTTAGCTGAATTCTTTCAAATAAGTGAGAATTCAGCTTAATTGTTCTTGGCAGTTATATTGCACTATTGGCCCTTGTACTTACTGGCAGACAGCTCTTTGCTTTATATAGTAGGTGCATTTTCTTCTCATGCAATCTCAGGCTCTTGGTTGGTTGATTTTTTTTTTTTTTTTTTTTTGTGTTTTGTAACCTTTTTGTAAATTGTTTGAGATACTGGTAATATTCAGACATTGAACCCTATTATAATTTAGTGAACTGTTAAGTCTTTCTTAAAATAACTGCAGAAATGGATGTTAACTAAAAATTCTTTTGCCAGTCCAGAATCTGTTTCAAAATATGTTGCTGGTATTATGTTCAGAAAAGAAAGAGCTAGAATTATTTAAGAAAACTAATGATTAAATGTTGGGTTTGGAATGCAGCGTCACATTCTCAGATATCGTAAATTAATGTTTATCTGCTGAAAAGATCGCTTGTGTAGTTAAGTTCTTCAAATGATGCTATGTAATTAACTGGAGTTGTACCCGTGGAAAAAAAAAAATAAATCTGAAGATTTACAGTGTAAATCCTTCGCCTCTCTCCTACTGTGAGGTGACAAATTCATCATCTGTGATTTCTCAGCACTCTAGTCCTTCCCTCTGTGGAAATTTGGCACTTCGCAGGTCTCTCTTTTGAGACCCCTGAACATTTCTGCTTGTACCTCTCAAGAGACATGTTGAATCATGGCTGCACTGAACTTTATACTGCTATAAGCTGCCTAGTCTTTCTTCAGCTTAAAAAGGCAATGATGTGTGCTACTTCAGACATTTTTACTTGATTAGCTCTGCCTGACACTTGCACAGTTGAGGGAAATGGTTTTAGAAGAAACAGATTGAAAAGACAGTGAAATCTTCATTTTAATCTTTTCCTGGCACTTCCTCATGCTTTTTTTCCTCCTGTACAAAAAAGCAGATAAATTGCAGTCTAGAAGATGAATCAGTTTATTCTCTGCAAATATTACTGACATTATACTACCCAAAATTCCAGAAGGGCATGTGAAATTTCTTCTAATGATAACTTATAATGATCACTTTAGTTCTAACAGGATGTTGTCTGGAAGAATATCTTTCATATAGATATTCATATAGATACATGTATATGTATCCTTTTTTTTTTTTTTTTTTTTTTAATGTTGCTGAGTAAATGTTATCTTTTAACTTACAGCTGAGGATATAGGATTTACTGTTCATTTTGAATATGATATCAGTATTGCCTCCAACAGCTGCTAATTGTGAGGCTTTCCAAGGGGAAGGTTTGTGCAGGTTTTCGTTGGAAAATGTTGTATCTTTTTAAAATCATACACCTATCTTCAGATATATCAGATGGACTTTTATAATAGTTCAAATAGAATGCTGCATTAGAAGTAACAGGTGGTGCTTGAAAGTAGGCCAGTTAATTTTTTGTTCGTTTATGAATGGAATTGTAAGTTTTCATTTACTGCTAAAATCGTCCTCGAAGTCATCCTATAGTGACCCTCAAAAGCATCATATTTATTGAAAAAGTCAACTTTGGATGGAAATGGAACATCTGGAAACTGGAAAGTTTGATCATTAGGAGCATAGTGGGCAAATGCATAAAGAAAAAGTGAAAAATAAAATTTGGAAATACTGTTAGATACTTTTCTGAGTATAGCAGTTCAGGTGTACACTTCCCTAAATGAATTATACTCTGCACATGTTCTGAGCAGAGTAGGCACAAGGCGCAAGGTTAACAGATCAAGAAGTGGAATTGTCTAAGGTTCAGAAAGAAAGAGGTTGCATGTTAACCGTGTTAACTTTTGCCTTTTTTTTTTTTTTTTAAGGAAAAACTTGACTTATAATTTGTAGTGTCTGCTTGCATTAGAATGCATTTCTTCAACTGCTGCTGGGAGTTTTAAGTTAGGCGTTGTAGAAGACATTCACCTGCTATGGAAGACTGAACATCGCTTGCAGTTTGTGACTAGTTCGTTGTTGCGATTCTTAAAAATAGGCTGAATAAGCATCTTTCTTGTGCTATATTACATACATAGCTGATTTCGCCTGAGGTGGAGGAAAAGATGAGTTGTCTTTCTGAAGTCCTTTCTAAGCTTCTGTGGTTATGGTACGTGCATGAGGTACTTCAAAATAACAATAACAAATTGAGAAGGGGAATAGGGTAATGAAGCCCTTGAACTGTACTGTGAAACAGCAAAAGTGGCATATCTCTCTTCCAGTTATATTGTGTCAACACTTCCCTCTCCCCTCCAAGACAAGGCAAACAGAACCTGGGCTTATGCTATTCTTTTTTTTTTCTTTTTTTCCTTTTTTTTTTTTTTCCTTATAGCTGCATAATTAAAATATACATTTTCTATTTTCTAATTCAATCCAGCAATTAAAAAAAAAGATAAAATTCTGTAATTTCAGACTATTGATTTCCACGTTGAAAATTCTGGTTAAGCTGTTCCTAATAATCAGAGGTCTAGCTACTGGAAAAAATGGAAGTATTAATTTAAATGTGTCTCTCAAAAGAGTTGAAAGAACATCAGGTGCTGCCTTCCAACAGCAAAGAGCATTTTTGTGTGCAGAACAGAATAACCCAGGACCAGGCAGAGCATGGTAGTGCTGCGTTACATCATCCTTTTCTCCACACTTGAAAGCTGACATAGCAGATCACATAGCACATGAACATTATCATCTTCGACTACGGTAAAATTGCTAACATTCAGGTGCAAATCCCAGCAAATGTATTCAGATGCAGATACAGTACTACCAATTAAATTTTCTATTTATCTTTTTATATATAACTAGAATATAATACAGAAGATGTTAGGTTTTTAGTTGAATTAAGATTTGCTGTTGCGGTTTGAACACCTCTTGTGATTCAGTGAGTAACTCAGTCATGCAGAGAAAATTCATTGTCTGTAAAAGATCAGGGATGGATTTTTTTATAATAAATAATCTGTTCTTAATAGTGCAAGGACACAGTGTGTTTTGTGTTTAGTACAAAAATAAGTTGAGAGTCCTGTCTTTACTAGCTAGAATTGCACAAGGCTACTGACTGTAATATATGTTGAGTTCTCTGGCCCTAAATTAGTAAAGCATATTCTGAGGTTTGAACTTAGATGTAAGCTTTTTATAATTGGTGTGCTTCTGGAACAGAAGTGCAGAAATAAAATGCAGATCACCTTGTTGATTACTGTCATGGTTATGAGAATACTGTCATAAATGGTGAATAGAATGGGAAGTGGAGGCATAATAAAGGGAAGAACTAACAATTTTTGTATGATAAACCCTGATGAAATACTCTGTAAGTCCCTGTTTCATATATATATATACACATATATATATGCGCACCTGTGAAAGCTGTCTTGTTATGCAGAAACTCTATTTTGTGGGGGTTTTTTTAGTTGTTTGTTGTTGTTTTTTGTTTTTTTTTTTGGTGGGGTATTCATCATTGGATACTGATTCTTCTTATTTTACATTCAGTGTTACCAGATTTTGGTATGCTAAAACAGGTGTTCTACAAACAAATTGCAAACATCAAGTTTTTCCAACAACAAAGGCAAAGATAAGAGAGAAGTGCAAATATATTAATTTCACAGTATTTAATTTTAGTCTTTCATAGCTTTATAGTGATTTTATTAATAATTTATGGGTATTGCTGTCAAGAATTTTGACAGAGTTCTGAACAACTAAAATCAGTAATCTGCTTCGGGTTATGCACAAGAAGAATTGCTCATTGGATGGTCTTCTCCTTGCGATGACATTTATTTTCTCTCAACTGATTTTATCCATGTTGAGCATATATCTTCTAAGATGATGAGCTATAATAGCTGAAATAAAAGTTCAGAAGTATTTATTTCATGAAGATATGGCCAAATGATAATGTTTTTTCTTCTTTGTACAGTTTCTACAGAAGAATTTCCAGAACCGTACTGTTCTTGCAGCACTTTTTTCTGCAAGTTGTGTAGATTTGATACCCAGCATATATATTTAAAGACAGTGGGAAATGTGTTTTGTAAACTATGATAATGCCAGCCTAATCTACCTGTAGCGACTAATGTTTGCTGGTGTAGGATGCCTATCTGATAAAGGCAAAGGCAGTCTTTTTTTCCATCTCTAGGGTTTCCTCATTCTCTTTGGAAGCAGTGTGAACTTAGTAACAAAGGGAACAAACATCTACTCTTCTGACGTATGTCTTCAGGTGTCGTGTTTTCAAATTGAGGTCTAAAGAAACAATACTTTTAAAGGCTTCTATTATTCAACAGGTCAAGGACTACTGTTAGGGATTAAGGTTTCCCTTTTGTAGGTATAAAAGAGTCTGCTTTCAAGTGCAAGCCTTGTGTTCAGTACATTCTGAGTAGAATAGTGATATCCTTGGTAGATGAAGGGATTGGACTTGCTTGCTGGATGCCTTTCTTTCCATTGTGTTTAATAGAAGACATTGTGATCCTTAGTATTTGTTAAAATACTTTTTGTCAATCAGTGTAACTTTACTGGAGACCTGTCAACATACATAGCAGCTAATCAAATAATTATATGAATGTGTTCAGTGTTTTCCAAAACTATTTTACATGAGACTCTTGAAATTCAATATGCATTTAAAGAGATAATAGAGTGATTTTGATAGTAGAAATAACTATTTTTTTAATAGTTAATGTCATTTGATAGAATGTGTGAAAATTTGGTTATAGAAACATGTTCCTGTCCATAATGATAATTATTTCATTTAAGACAGAAACTGTGCGTATGCATTTAATATATATGCATGCATGTTTCTGCCTTCTGTAATTTGTTAAAGCCAAATACAACATCTCTGTCAACCCTCACACACTGGTATTATGGAATCCCAGAATGGCCGAAGTTGGAGGCTCCCCTGGAAGTCAACTACTTCAGCATTCCAGGATGAGAGCAGGATAAAATAGAGCAAGTTGTCCAGGGCTGTGCCCAGTTAGATTTTGACTATCTCCAAGGATGAAGAGTCCACAGATTTTCTGGGCAACCTGTTCAGTGTTCAACCATCCTCACATTAAAAAGTAGTAGTCTTTGAATTTTCTGCATTTCAATTTGTGCTTTTTGCTTTCTGGCACTTGCTTGTCCTGTCGCTGGATATGCTAGATATCTGGGAGTCTAGCTCTATCTTCTTTACCCAGCCCATCAATTATTTTTCCACGTGGCTCAGATTTCTGCCTAGGACTTATCCAGGCTAACCAGTCCTGGCTCTCTCAGCCTCTCCTCCTGGGCCTGTTTGTCATCTTTGTAACAGGAGAGAGACAAGACACACTTGTTCTGGGGAGCCCAAACTGGACCCAGCACTCCAGGTGTGTCTCACCAGAGCTGAGTAGAAAGGAAGGATCACCTCCTACCTTCTAACAGTGCTTCCGGTGCAACCCAGGAGGCTGTTGGGCTTTTTTACTCCCAAGTGCACACTGCAGGCTGACATTCGTGTACCCCAGAATACCCAGGTCCTTCTCTGGAGACCTGCTTTCCAGATGGCTACCTATTCACTGTTGCTTGGTGTCATCCTTCTACAGGTGCAGCTATTTGTACTTCGCACTGTTAACTTCATGACACATTTGATCCAGGTGTTGAAGCTCATCTTGAGGGTGGCACAACCATTTGGCCTATGAATCATTCCAGCCTGTTGTATCATCAGTAGGCTAGCTGAGAGTGCACTTTGCTCCTCATCCAGGTCATTAATGAAAAGGTTGAACATTATTTGCCCCAGTATGCACTCCTGGGGTTCAGCAGTAGTGACTGGCCTCCAGCTGGACTTCCTGCAACTGATTGCAGAGGATATTTTTTATCAGTTTCAGCAATGCTATGTTATTTACACCTTGATTTTACCAAAGAAGTAAAACTGCACTTAGTTTATAACTATTATCAGGAGTTGGAAAAATTGCTCATACTTGAACTACATTTGAGTATCCTTGTGAAACATTCTTCTTTGGAAGGTTGAATATGATAGGAAATTGATAGTGGAAAAAATAGAATTTAAAGATTATCATATACAGGGAAATAGTTTCTCTGTAGTATCATCGTTGGAAGAAAACACCTAGAAGGAAAGGTGCAATAAGAGGTATGTTTTGGCACTGGGAAGTGTTCTCTAGTTCTCTTTAAAATGGCAAGATTTATTTCATTCCCCAAGTTGAGTCAAATTGACTTTGACACATAGTTCAAAGAAGGTTAAAATGGTTTTACATTCCATTAAATTTTGGTATAATAGTTGTTCAAGGTGAGCTTTTCATGTTGCTCTGTTGCATACTCTTGGGCAATTCAGCTGGACTGAGCAGCTTAAGAGAGTTGTAGCTGTGTGATTATAATTATTGGATATTTATGGAGTACAAAAATTTCATCCATGTACTTGCCCAAAACTAAAAGCCCTAGAAGGAGCACCTTTAATGAATAAATCTGCTTTGTTTAAGTCTGCTTTGCTTTGTGTTGTGGTTTAACCCCAGGTAGCAACTAAGCCCCACCCAGCCGCATGCTCACTTCCTCCTCCCCTCCCCCATTGGGATGGGGCAAAGAATTGTAAAAGTGAGAAAACTCTGTGTTGAGATAAAGGCAGTTTAATGGGTAAAGCGAAAGCTGCACGTGAAGCAAAGCAGAATAAGGAGTTCATTCACCTTTTCCCATCGCAGGCAGGTGTTCAGCGATCTCTAGGACGGCAGGGCTCCGTCACGCATACTGGTGACTTGGGAAAACAAATGCCATCACTCCAAGGATCCTGCCCTTCCTTCTTCTATCCCCAGTTTTATATGCTGAGCATGATGTCATATGGTGTGGAATATCCCTTGGGTCAGTTGGGGTCAGCTGTCCCCACTGTGTCCCTTCCTATCTTGTGGTGAGGAGCGGAAAATGCGTTGGCTCTGTGTAATTAGGTCTCAACAATAACTAAAACATCCCTAAATTGTCAACACTGTTTCCAGCACAAATCCAAAACATAGCCTGTAGCAGCTCTGTGAAAAAGATTAACTCTCCCACCGAAACCCAGCACACTTTCTATAATGCAAAGATTGTGAAAAAGAATACTATTAATGGTGTGTTAAAATGTCGTTTCATTCTGTTCTACAATTGTAATTGTTGTATTAGACAACTGAAACATGTAACAGTCATTGTATTTCATATACCAATCAAGGAATGTAATCAACATTCAAGTATAACAAGTATGTCTTGAAAAATCTTTTTTATAGGAAATGGCTCTATTATGTTCCTAAGTACTTTGATCCTGTTTTGATGTCCTCAGTGTATAGACAGCATATGAAAAGCAGAAGTTGCTTGCCTGCAGCTCTATTTCTAACTGTGGATTGTGGAAATCTACACTACAGGGATTATATTGACTATTTCCTTGTACAGAAGGAGAATAATTTGTTTTATTAGTCTACATCTGTAGTTCAAAAAGATTATGATCTTTATGATAAATTCTATTTATGATAATAAGTTTAAGATTAGCAATGTGTGTAGGTGATGTGAAAAAATTATTTTTGACACAGTATTTTATGCAGCTTAACAAAATACTCAGTTGTGATCTTGGAACAGAAAACCTTTATGCATGGAGATAAAATATAAGGTGATCTCTTACAGTATATATGGTCAGAAGCCGTCTTTTTGGTAAACAATAGTAGACCCAGAAGTTGTGCTGAAATATTTGTTGCTTACTTCTGCAGTCTTTTTTTATTTTTATTTTTTTTAATAACTTATTTTGGCATACATACTAATTTTCCTTTGCTGACAAATGCTTTCTCTCTACCATTAGATGGTGGGAGACAAAAGAAATGGCAAAATTTATTTCACTCAACTAAACTTTTCTTTAATTTATTATGCTTTTAGAGATGATTTTTGAATCACCTCAGTATGCTTTTAGAATTGATTGCCAAACTTGCTAATACTACTTTTTCATTCAGATCAGTTTTAAGAAAAATTTACTCAGAAAAGAAATGTTAGGTCTTTAGACATACTGAAGTCTTAACTTGTATGTGAAAAAAAAATCCACAAAATGACTGCCCAGTTCTTAAGAGTTCATGATGCCAGACTGATTTCTTGCTGGGTTTCTTTGTTTATTTTGGCAAAGAAGAAAGGCTGCACTTAATCACCAAGCAAAAATTATGCAAAAAACCAGGATTTAAATGAAAGCTTAGGAACTTTAATCTTGGCTTTTAAATTTCTGTAACAGTTATTTAATATTTCATTTTTATGTAGACTTGTCACTCTAAGCCTTAAAATATCCCTTTTAAAAAATGTGTCTTTTATGCTTACATATGTTTATGCTAGGTATAACGAAGAAGTTCTTTACTGTGAGGATGGTGAGGCACTGGAACAGGTCTCCCAAAAAAGTTGAGAATGCTCCATCCCTGGCTGTGCTCAAGACCAGGCTGGATGGGGCTTTGAGCAACCTGGTCTGGTGGAAGGTGTCTCTGCCCATGGTAGCAAGTTGGAACTAAATGATCTTAAGGTCCTTTTCAACCCAAACCATTCTCTGGTTTTTGTCTCTAGCTAAGACTTTTGCTGAATTTTTCTCCAGAACTTAAATATTTATATTTTTTATTTATAATTAAGTTATGTAAATGATGGTACTGTGAACTTGCAATGACGACATAACTCCACAGATTCTCTGGTTCATTACAGGAACTGTTGCTAACAGTCCTGATTCTGTAAGGTGTTTGAATATGTGCTGAACTCGCCTTCAAGAATAGTTACTCACTTCCACTCACTCCTGTCCCTACCCCCAGAATTCACAGGAAGTGATACTGCGATGAAATTAACCCAGTGACGTGTTGTAGGCGCAGGATGCATAATGGAGATCTACTAGGATGTGAGGGTGTTATGTGGCATATTACATTTGCTTTGTCTCTTGAGTATTTTTAAATTAAGGTTTTCACAGAGATAAACACAATCTTTAATTTATACAAAATGGAGAATGAAAAAAGTTAGTGAATCTTGGAACCTTGGTCATGTCTGAGCTTTCATTCTGCAAGTTTATCTTTTTTAAGGAGGTTACACTATAGAGATTTAGTAATGCCTACACTCACTGAATGTATTCATATGAATGTGCAGTACTTAATGTGGAGACTCACAGCTTAAGCTTCCTGAAGAAAAGATGCATGCGGGTTCAAACCACATAATAGGTTTAAGAATGACTGTAGTATTATTCTTGATTAATATACTTACAGTCACCTTGAGTTCTGTGTTGTAGGGTGTGTATGTCCATGTACTTATAGATACAGACTTAGATGATATGTGGAAATTAAACTTCACAAATTAGAGTTGTAGACTATTATGGGGATTTTGGGGGTTTTCTTGGTATTCTTTTTTTCTTCTCCCCATCTTGTCCCACAAACTTGCTGGAAATAAAGCAAGAAATTAAAATATTCATAATTTGTAAAGTGCCAAATATAAACATCTTAATCCACAAAGTGTGTGATTCAAGTTTTTTTTCTGTCTTATTATGAAGGGTGAGAAGTGTGCAATGTCCCTTCTCATTAGTAAACTAAGCCATGGTTCTGCAGTTTGTGCACATTTCTGTGCATAAGTAAAATGTGATTTTATGGCCCAGTCCTGAGTGGTCATCATACTGAATTTTTGTTATATAAGGGAAGGGATGAGTGGCTAGCTTTTGTTTTCACAAAGAAATCATGTTTGAAAATCTTAGGCTGTGTATTCAAAAAATTGTTGGGTCAAAGTACCTGGAGGCCACCTTGAATCCTGGTACAATTTTGATCAACTCTGGTGACGTGCTAGGAGGACTGGATTAGATAATATTTGAATACGAGAAGATACACTTTATTTTCATGGTGGTGTTTGGAGTTTGAAGGCCAAAATATCTCTATAGAACCATTTGAGTATTACAAGCACATAAGTGTAGTCAAACGCATTGAGTCTGCAGGGACACAGAGTACTGTTCTTTGTGTAAGGCGCAGGTGGGTTCTCATACTTGTTGAATAATGAATCATACTCCTATTCATTTTCAGTTCTGACCAAAATAAGGACTCTGTAGACTGATTATGAGTTATTTTCTACACCTGCTACTCAGTAATGAATTTTCATTGAAGTGGGTAAGAATTGCTGGCAGTTGACATGGGTTTTGATAAGTCTGAAAGGTACACATCAAAATAGTTTTCCGTTGTTTTCTTCCCCCCTTGAAAAAGCAAAAGCTTTTAATATTAATTGTATGTTCATATAAGTGAACTACTAGATGTATTAGTATTTTTAAAGGGTAATTCTTTTTTCTTTGATGTTATGAGGCATATTTTCAGTAAAAAAAAAGGGGGGGGGGCATTCAATGTATCTTTCACTCAGAAGTGAAGTAATCAAAGTGAAATTTCTGATTAGAACACTCATATCTTCTCCAACACAGTCTAGGCCATCAGCATTGATTCATTTTCCTCTCCCATGCTTTGTTTTGGTTTTATTTACAAAATAAACTGAAAAGGGCACATAAAGTCTAGTTCAAACCTCCTGCTGCACAACAGAGCACCTTCCCATTCTTCTGTTCCAAAGAGACAGTCCGTATAATCATATTTTCTGGAAGACACATACATGCTAGAAGGTAGGGGTTCTCTTTCAACTTCTAGTGACTAATCTCAGTATTTTTACCTTCATTAATATCATTTGTCATATTTTAAAAAGTCTGTTAAGGATGCATGATTTTTTCTTTATTTTAATTAGTTACTAAATGATACAGAAGCACCCACATTAAATAAAATGGCACTTTAACGGTATAGGACAATGTAGTAATTGGCATTTCTTCATAAGGAGTGCTTTGCCATCTATCTTTACGTTATTTTAAAGTTTTTTTTTTTTTTTAACTGATTTACTGACATACTGGTAAATACAAATGTTAACAATGGGGAAACAAGAAAATGAGGTTTACTACATTGTCGTCATTAAAGTCCTGTACATAGATAGCCTCTGGATGAACATGTGATTAGAAATACATACCACTGAAGGCAACGCTAGCGCATTAGTTCAGATTCCTCTCCTGCTTCAGACAGGGCCTAAGGATTTTGTTCCTTCAGTTATTTTGCTATTAATATCTTCTTTTTGGATATTACAGCTGGCCTTTTGAATGTTGAGTGCCCTTAATTTATGCTTTGTTCTTTTCACTGTTGTATAACTTTACATTTCAGTGGCTTACTCTCATTTAAAAAAAATGGCTTGGTCATGTCTCGGCATATCTTTTATTAAAACAGTTGTCAAGTGCTACCAAGTCTTTCCTTTGTACTGAATACCTATATGCCTTTAGAAACCTTTTAAATCTGAGTCAGTGCTTAGAGCCTGATCTGGTTACACATTTAGGGTATTTTGAGGTTGTGTTGAATATGGAGGTTTTCCTGAAATCAATCAGGAGTACAGGAATTGTATAGAAGTGAATCATTCTTGTACTGAGCTGAGTAGATGATGTAAGAATAATGCCTGTGGGTTTTATTTAGGTCTTTCTTTAAGATTCCTTTAGTTTTAATTTCTTGTATTTTGTGAAAAAGACAAAAAAAAAATCACAATTTGAAGATTTTTAGCTATTTTATTTAAATATGATGACTTCATATATTTTTTATTCTAAAATTCTGTTACACAATTTTTATCCTGAATCTATGTTTAAAAAGAAAAGAAGAAAAAAAAAGAAAAGGTAATGCCATAAGATGAAATGTATCATTATTTTAATGAAGGGTTTGATGCCATGCATTTTTCTTGTGATGATCATTTAATCTTCCATATTTTTAATTACACATTGATTTAAGTAGTTAATTATACTTTATGATTCTGTGATTCAGTAATACTATCAGGTTCTTTCAGTCAGTCATAAAGTTAGGAGATTATATTTAGAAGTAAGGGTATACAGTTCATTCTAAGACATTGTCTTGGAACAAACCCCTCCAGTTTTTAAATTTATAATAAGTTATATATTTGTAGTGTGTGTGTATATATAATATGTATATATTATATATACAATATTTACAATAAAGCAGTTTACTGATTAGTAGTGACATTAAATACCAAAATTTTAGGAATAATGGCATAGATCACAACTTGACTATTGCATTTTTTTTTTTTAAAGATAAGAACAGATTTCAGTGACTGCTTGCTTTGGACAGTAAAAAGAATAGTTCATCAATTCTAGTGGGTGGATACTGTGAGCTTTTGAGTAATGCATGTGGTAGTGCTTCTCTTTCTGATAGTAAACGTAACACAGATCTGAGTAAGAATGAAAAGATGCTACAGAAGCTTAATGAAATTACTTTCTCCTGTTCAGAATTTTCCTATACATTGTCACCATTATCAAGTGTTTACTGTCCTGTGTATTTTCTGAAGTAATGGCTGAAGAAAGTCTGAAAAAATAGTAGCTTTTGATCAATATATGTCTTTCAAGATAACAGATAAGAGAAGTGTCGGTCAATAACTGTTTGCAACTCATTTCCAGACTAGTTCCCTGTTCTGTAAACTACAGTGTTTGCAGAAGATGCTTCCCGTTGGACTGCGCACATTGGTATATGAGAGAAAAAAATGCAGTTTGGGGTGTTGTGTTTGTTTGGTTTTTTTGTTTGTTTATTTGTTTTGGTTTTGTTTGGGTTTTTTTTTGTTTTGTTTTGTTTAGGTCTTTTCTGATTTTTTTTTAATCCTAACGGTTCTCCCAAGAATTCCTAGTGTCATCAGCTGAATCTTGTGGGCTGTAACTGATGGGTTTGTCATTGTGCATTTTACCCATTTAGGTTGGGTTTGCAGGTGGTACACTTTTAGGAAGCCTTCAGAATATTGTGCCATCTGAGTACAGAATATCTTAGTAATTAGCTGTTGAATAAAATCCCTGCTTCTGTCTTGGGCTGGTCCTAAGAAATGTAGTTAAAAAATTAATATTTTTTGAAAGTTAACAGATGGCAGAGACAGTGTAAACTTTAAATGTGATGTGTGTATTATCAGACATACCATCAAGTACGTAATGGAATAGCTTTTTAGTTCCCCAGTCACTTAATTGTCTAATGGCAGTTGCTCATTAGTGTCATCAACAGCTTTTGTTTGTACAATTATGAATATGATTATTTTCCTAAAATGACAGTCATTGTATCTGTTGCAGCAGCTTGTTTCTGATCTTCTAAGAATACTCAGTAGCAAAAGGAACAGCTAAGTGTAAAATTCTGTGGGAAAGGTTGGTCTGGGCCACAAAATTGAGATTTAGATTCCAGTTCAGTATGTTGGTAGTGTATCATAGAATAGTTTCAGTCATAAGGGAGCTTAAAGATCATCTACTTCCAACCCCCTTGCCATGGGCAGGGACACCTTTCGCTAGATCAAGGTTTCTCAAAGCCTGTGTGTCCTGGCCATGAACACTGCCAGGCATGGGGGAGCCACAGCTTCTCTGGGCAACCTGTGCCAGTGCCTCACCACCCTCACAGTGACGAATTTCTACCTTATATCTAATCCAAATCTCCCCTCTTTCACTTTAAAGCCATTTTGCTTCATCCTATCACTTCATGCCCTTGTAAAAAGTCTCTCTTCAGATTTCTTCTAGGTCCCTCTGGAAGCTGCCCCAAGGTCTCCCTGAGCTTTCTCTTTTTCAGGCTGAGCAAGCCCAACTCTCTCAGCCTTTCTCCATAGGAGAGGTGCTCCAGCCCTGTGATCATCTTCAAGGCTTCCTCTGGAGTTCCTTGTGCAGGTCCACATCCTTCTTATTTTGGAGCCCTAGAGCTGAACGTAGTACTGCAGATGGGGTCTCACAAAAGCAGATTAGAGGGGCAGAATCACCTCCCTCAACCTGCTGGCCATGCTCCTGTTAATGCAGCCCAGAATACAGTTGGCTTTCTGGGCTGCAGGCACACACTGACAGCTCACACTGAGCTTCTCATCAGCCAGCACCACCAAGACTAGCACAGAAAAATGCACTGGGCTTTGGATGATCCTTTTTAATCTTATACTCTTCATTAATTTGCTTCTGTACCTGTGCAGAAATACTTCTTTTGTTTCAGTGAGTCTCTTACCCGTCTTGCGGTAAATAATTTGGGAGTATACTTTTGCTTATGGTGTGTTGACCAGAATTTGAGGACTGTTGGTTTTGATCTAAAACCATGAGTCTCTTCATTTTGGAGAGTATAGAGGCATAAAGAGCTGGATTAGCTGTTGGGGACAGTTTGGAAAATACCAGCCTTATGTGCTGGTATCATAAATGTTTTGAAGTTCTTTTAACTTCGGATAACTTTATCTTAACAAAAAAAAAAAAAAGAAAAAAAAGAAGAAAGGTATTTTTCTGGCATGGGGCGGGGGGCGGGGGGGAACATATGTAGAGATTGTGGGCAGCAGAGAACCCTTACATTTCTTTGTCTTCTTTTTCTTGATGTGAAGTTTTTTCTTGAGTAGTTCACTTGTAAAAAAGTTGACTAATGACTCTTCGACTCTTAATCAACATTAGTTAGTCAATATAAAGCACATGATCATTTTAAGTCCAAAGATAATCCTACTAGGAATTGTAAATTTTTAAAGTGCCTTATACAGAGATTTTGCTTAAACGTGTTTTGAATAGGGTCATAAATATTTGAAATATACGAGAAACATTTATTTTGTTTTTTCTGTTCATTTACATGTGTCTGTACTTGAATAGTTCATATGTTATGTGCACCATGTGTAATACGGTGATGTAGTACAGTCATGGCCTAAGTATTTTTGAATCTTACCTGCCCTTAAGGTTTTTTCAAAGAACTAGAGTGGCAGAGGAAGAAAAAGATGGTGTGCATCCTAATGCACTTGCAAAACTGTCCCAATGAATACATTCTCTGAAGATGTTAGAGCTAAGGAACCTTCTCCTCATATTTATTTCCTCTGATTTCAAGCAGGAGGAATGGCAGAACCTTTTTAGTGGAAGGAAAACATGGCAGATGTTATTAAAAGCTGCAGCCCTCAAAATGCAGCTATGATCTTCTGAAAGAAACTTCAAATCCTTTATTGAAGCATATGCAGCAAAAACATCTAAAATTCAAATGAGTATTGGAAGTGAGAGGACTAATTTTCTTCACTGTAGTAGTTAGAAGTTGAAATGTTCAGCCCAAGGTTTGACTGCATAACCGTAAGACATATGTAACTATATCAGCAAAAGATGGGACTCCCAGGTGAAAGCGACTTGCTGTAATTGCCAGCTGCAAGCTGATGATTTCAGCTTTCTGCTTAACTTTCTGAAGCTGAAGCATGCTATTACTATAGGCTAATCAGCATGCAGGTGATCTCTTAACCTAATCTTGCAGTAATTGAGCTGGGAAAGTGTTTGTCCCTCAACTCACTTAGCTTTCCAGGTGCAAACTTTGAGGCTTAATTGGTGCAGTTTAAGTGCAAGCACATTTAAAGATGTCATTAAGGTCATGTTTTTTTTTTTTCTTTCCCCCCTCCCTTTTAAAGAAATGGAGAAACATTTATTCTGAGGAGGCAGGTTAATAACGTGTTAGGTATCACAAGGAACACACCTGAATGAACCTAAAATAGCGTCTAGATGAAAAAGAACTCAAGGTAAAAACCTTTGCATTAAGGAAAAAAAAAAAAAAAAAGGCAAAAATTTGTAATGCAAACACATTAACAAGTGCCATGCAGTTACAGTGCAAAAATCAGGTGTTTTGCAGATCTGAATTCAATTAGGAATGGGAGCATTTACACCAAAAAGAAGGAAATGTATTTTGAACTTAAGAAAAAATGTTTCACAAAATGTAAGCTCATTAATGCAGGAATTATTGTTGAATTCATTACAGAGAAAAACTTTTTGATATGCTTGGTGTTTGGAAAATTGCCATTTTCCTGCATCAGTTGTGTGGGGCATATATTGCTCACCTGTACGTTTTTATATGTGTATTTGTGAGTATCTGTGCTCAGGATATATTTTGTTAGCCATAACGAAGGTATGCTTCTGAAGTCACCACAGAGTTTTAGAACTTAATCTCTAGGTATGAACTCCTGTTTTTCTGAGGAAATTGACTGACTTTGCTGGAGCTGTACTGCAAACTGGAGGTCAGCTCACACAGATTAGAGCAGTCTTGGAGCATTACCTAACAGCTTCATTTTAGATCAGCTGCTAATCTTCTGCCCTTCAATCGTAGAAGACTCACTTCAGTGGAGTTCAACTTCAGTACAGAGCCTGCTAGAATGAACTGGTAGAAGCACATGTACTATTCCTGGTCATTTTAATTGCTTAAACAATTTTTCCTTGCTACTAAATTCATGTTGAAAACCCTGAATATCTCTGGTAGCGATTGCCATTGTGCGACTCTAAGGAAGAAAGAGCTATGTTGCAGTTATACTAATGACTCAAGTACTGCACTATCCTTATCTTTGATAAAAAGTTCATATGTTTGAAGGTATTTTTTGACGCTGCGATGTTGATACTGAAAATTTGAGGTGGGCATTTATTTGTGTCTTATAAAATGTAAATTTGTAGACATAACCAGAGTGCTTGGAAGCCAGTGGGATTTCAGAGAATACTCTATCAGGTCTACTCTGTTTGCAGTGTACATTGCAGTATACAGTAAAACCAAAATAACCCAGTTCTGATATTGTTTGAGAAATATACTGGAATTAAAGCACTGACTTTTAGAAATTGCAATGAATGCAGAGGTATTTATAGATTTTGTAGTCTGATATTTATATATCCAAATAATCACAAAGATATAATTTGTGTAATGTAAATCTGCGTTGTCTCTTTTCTTCAGTTTAACTTGTGGTCCTCTGCCATGTTTTATTGATGTTTATCAGAGAACTAAACTTTACCAATCTGTTATGAATGATACAGCATTTCAAGCCAGTTCCTGTGACAGCTAAAGTGATAAATTGGCAACTCCACTGTGCAGAGACAAAGCTCGAAAATGTGGAAGAATGTTTTGGTGGTGGTTGTCACTGATGGGGAAGAAAAACATCTGGGTTCTCATCTGTCTTTCTGGCATATCTCCTCTTACCTTCTGCTGGTCTAACTGCACTGTTGGCCAGCACACTCTCTGTAAAGCTGTCCTTAAGGCTGGTGTATATTCACCCTGTTCTTAGCCGTCCTTGCATCCTTACATGCCATTTTTCTTTGGCTCCCATGCGGTAGAGAGAAAGTCTGCCAAACTGCGATGCGTAGTGTAATGCTAGGAGAGCATTTCAGCTACAGCATTCCACGCAGAGAGGCAGAATACAGTTTATTTCATTGGCTGTATTCTAGAAAATGATGTGCGATGCTTTTAGCAGTACGGCAGCACCAAGGCTGCACAGCAGAGAAAATTTCCAGTATAAGAAGAGAAGACGAATTCCACAGTACAACACACAAAGTCAAAGCAACCAAAAATTATTAGGCAAACACTGACAGTGATCCTGGGGCATAATTGACACTCGGAATGGATTGAACCTGGAGCTATTAACCCCCATTTGTCAATATTAGTTTGAAATATCTTTGAAGTAAACTGTTTTATTTCAGTGTGAAGCAAGAGAAAATGTCCTGGTGGACATCAAGCAAAAGAGGTTTTGGTTTTGACTTGTTTTTTCCTTATGTTTAGATTTTTTTTTTTTGAGTTTGGTCGGTGTTTTGTTTTGTTGTTGCGGGTTGGTTTGTTTTTTTTTGTTTTTTTTTTTTTTTAAAGTTTCTGTTATATTAGTACATTAGCTAATGAGGTTGCTAAAGTCAGCTGGCAGCCTTGCATTTACCTTGTAGTATAATGTATACCTGCTCTGTTGCAGCCTTCTAGTAATAAAATGGGCTGTCAGTTGGACACATTCTTCTGTCAAGAAACAATTCATTTTTATGGGAGCATATAAGTATTATACCTTTGTACTTTTCCCAGGTAAAAAGCAATTTGGTTATAAATAAATCTTTGCAAAAATGTGTTTGTTTTTTTTTTTTTTTTCCCAATTTCTTCTGCTGGTAGCTTCCCACGCATCCTGTGAAATATCTCCTCTTCGCACCATATGAGAATTTCGCAGAATTTACAAATATACCTTGTTATGCTCAGTTTTTTCAGTTACTAGAAACAAGGTGTTGGAATAAATAATTCACCCATATACAATGTAAGTGCTAGCAAAATCCCTGAAGTGACTCATTACTTAATGCAATAAATTATGTGCTAAAAAGATCCCGTTAGCTGCTGATGATAATGCAGAAAATCAAATTTAGTTCTGGTAATTTTTGGTTTCAGATGATACTTTGTCCTCCCTGCAAGTAGTGAAAGTGAATAAATATCAGGCATAGGAGGAGCAATATTCTGTGAGGAATACTGGAAGAATTTCGTTCCCCTTTCTTGAAAAGTTCCTTTTCAGAATCACTCAATCTTGTAAAGTTCATCAGTTCTGAACTAGTCCTCTCATGCTGCCTTGATATTTGTGGACACAAAGAGCCAAATCTAGTATGATGCCACACTTGTCTACACACTGAGTGTCAGTGGGCATTGAGGGTAGAAAAAAAAAAAAGTACTTCTTGCTTTGTATTTCAAAGCAATATTACGAATGTTTATTATTTTCTGATAGGATAACCAAGTGTTGACAATTATGTGAATTTCTGATTTTAAAATATTTAGCATGTTAAGATTCCTTCATATTTTTCTCAAATGATAAAACTGACACTGGCTAATTCTGTTTTTGCGCAATTGAGTATAGATCTTGAAAGGGTCAACTGTGAACAGAAGTGAGTTCACACAAACTATTCCTTGTTTGGCCACTGTTAGCTTTCACAGAGGAGAGTTTATGCTCCTGATTACAGCTAAGAATAGGAGCTATTAGCCAGGTAGTGAAAACAGCCTTTTCTAGTCCTTATGACCAGGTACCTGCAAGAACTGATGTTATATTTGCTAGATATGATCTGCTCAAAAGGCAGCCTTGGCGCAAAAAAAGAAAAAATGGACACAATGGGAAAGAAACAATCAGATACATAAATTAAATGTCTGAGGTAGATGAGAGGGTTTTAGTTTACCACAAAATTGAACATGAGCAGAGGGTGCCCCAGGTGGACAACATTCCTTAAGACTCAGTAAGATTATCAGTAAAGATGAGTGCTGCTCAGGAAGTTTGAGAACTAGTGAGAAAATAACTTGTATACAGTTGAATGAAAAATGTAGTTCAGTATTTATCACTGTGTATTGTGACTGAAACTTACAGATGGGTTGACTTACTTAGACACACTGGAAGAAGGTCCAGTGCAAAGAGAAATGCAATATTGTCCATATGCCTTGGCCGTATGTTATATATTATAGTCCTTTGGTAATTCTCGTGACCAAAGGACTTTGGTGAAAGACAATAAGGGAGACTACTCCTCTTACTTTCACTCAGGTGTCTGAATTTGTCAAAGCCTTTCTGAGAGCCAGGCAGCCCGAAGTCAGGTGGTGCACAGTTAGTTTGTTTGGAAATGTTAAACCTATAGTATTCCAGATCACTTTTAAAGGTACAAGTAGTGTTGCAAATATTGAATGTCTACTAGTCACCTAAATGTGGTTAAAGTAGCAATCATATTTTGTGAATTAAATGTCACACACCACTTTGCCATCAGGATTCATGTTATATCAGTATTTGTGGGAGTAGTAGTCAAAATGAAAATGTTTGTTACAGGTTTTTCCATTGCATCGTCTTGGTTTCTCACAAGCTCATTAATTTGCTATGGCTAGCTTTGCAGAGAAGTAACGAACATGTTAAACCAATAACTGAAAACTGAGTGCTTGCTTTTTAAAGGGAGAATTGAGCTGATTTTAGCACTGCCAGGCTGTGCAGTGCATAACTGAATTCTGTGCATATTTAAATTGATTCCTTTGAAAGACAAGCAATGAGTGGTGCATTTGACACTCTGTGGGGAATCTGTCTTGCCTTGCACTTAGGGCTATGTTTGTGGGTAAGATGTTTAACCTTGCCAAATAGACGTAATGTTTGGAGAGACAAAAGTGAGTAATAGTACAGTTGTGCAGAATGTTTTGATGTCATATGTTCATCCCTGGCAAATTGGGCTAAATTCTGGTCTTCAGTGTGATAAAATAATAAAACCATTCCTATCAAAATAACACTGCTAGGTCTGTGCCTTAGCAGTGGCAGAGACTGGATGTCATTCTTCTCTGCTTACATGGATTTTTTTTTTTTTTGCCTGGTGGGGCACCAAGAGGAAACATGGTGTTTGCTGTAAGTCCTCCCACTGCTATGAAATTCATGATCAAGGGAGTAATGCCATTGAGGAGAAAGAGAAGTCAGGACTAAAGATCTGTGCTCAGTTTGGAAATCCCTTTTAGCATATTGTCAAGACCAGTGTAAAAAATTGTTAGTGTCTCCTTGAAGAGAAACAGTCATCTGGAAAAAATAATACTACCTGTTGTTTACACATTCTTTTATTAAAACAGTTATGTTGGCAGGGTGACATATTAAAAGAAATAATCTCTTGAGTATGGTGTTCAGATTCCAGTGGTGTTAGAACTGCTTTGTTGAACATAATTTCGAATTGCCAGAGATGGAACCAGGTGGGGAGTGTGGCTGACAATTTTTTTTTTTTTTTTTATGTTTGGGGTTTCTGTCGTGGAAAAAATGACTGCAGCTGCTGAACCCAGGACAGTTTCTCATTGCTTTATTAGCACAAATGCCTGCTTATTGGTATACTAATAGAATTTCTGGCATTAGGGCAATAAATGTACAATTTGTAGTGTGAAATTTAAACAGAAATACACAGAAAACACCACCAAGCCATCAAACTTTTTGAAGAAGTTGTGGAGATATAAGCACCCTGCTGTGTTCAAATACGTTCCAATGTGTGGCACTCTGATGCTTGGTTCCTAAAGTAAAATGCTATAATGCAACAGCGTTACTTTTTGTTAACTTTTTGATATGGCAAAGCAATTTTTGAGACTTAGAATAACCAACAGGTCCAAATATTTCAGAGGAAAGAATATGCTAATGAATGTAATTTTTAAATGTTTCTTGTATATTTTTGGAAGTTAAAATACCAATTTTTTATTTCCTCTTCTAGGACAACTGATAAATTTGGTCTCTGATTCATTGCCTGCAGTATATTCTGGGTATTCATTATACAGCAGTAAATTGCCACCAGATTGCTGCTATCGCACCTAGCATAAGCTGTTGCGTTATTTAGCTCTTTTTGTCTTTGCAGCACCTCTTCCTCCGTTTTCTGGGTGGACAGCTGGTGCAGTCGTGCAGCTTGCATACTAGCATTCTTTTCAGAGGGATGACTATTTTTTCTTCAGCTGGTAGTTGGGGCTTGGATTAAACAAAAATCCTGAATTCATGTTAAACAGCCCAGTCTCTTGAAGTTTTGGTTAGAAAAGCAGTGACATTCCAGTTGTGGCACTGAGAATCCTATGTCAAATGAAGTGGAATTTTGGTCAGCCTGCATGAAAATTAATATTAGGCTCAGCTCTCACCTTTTGAAGTGAATTAAACTTTGCTGAGCACTTTCATTTTGAAAAAAATTATAGGAATAGGAATTTATAGGAATGCTGTCATAAAGCTGGCAGTGTCCTTCTTTCCATAATTGTTTTCCTCCTTTCTGTCGTCCTTCCTCATTAGTGGGCCTGTTCTTTGGTTATAATTTTTTGAATTTTTTGTTTTCTTGTAGCATCAGATTCAACAAAGTTTTCTGTATCGAAACTGTTTCTATAGGAACATCCCATAGTATTCTGTAATAGGTCATGACATTTCTCTAAAAAATCAGGAAATTACCTTTTGATACTCCTTATTCTCTGGGGACTTGTAATTTCCCACCTCATAATAGCCAGGGAAGCACTACTGCAATCCCAATATAAAAGACACAGCCAACATTACATATGTTCTGTCAAAGTTCATTCATTATTATTGAAGTCGTCAGTGGGAATGTGTTGGAAGATACGGTCTTCATTTCACTGTTACTCCACGGGGAGCTTTAGAGCAATACTGATAATCTGCTGTGGCATAAATTTAAAATTGATCCAAGTGTGACAAACTTCTCATACCATCCTTTGGGGGGAGGAGATGGGGGTTGTGTTTTTTTGCTGTTGTTTTTTGGGGTTTGTGGTTTTTTTGGTTTTATTTTGGTTTTGTTTTCTTTTTTGTTTTTTGTTGATTGGTTTTATTTGCTTTTACTTACTATAGATTGCGATTTCATTTGAAATTTTCTGTTAGTGAATTCTTGTTTGATGAGTTTTAAGAGCGGAGCAGTTGTGGCAGCAGTGTGGCAGCAAGGGGACATAAAGGATCTCAGAATTTGCTGGAGACTACGCAGCAGCGGTGGCAAAGTGCCATGTGGCGTGGCAAAAGCCTCGCCCCAGGGGAAGCTCTGTAGCCAGGGTGCTGCTGCCCAGACCTCAGGCTGAAGTGCACCATGTCCAGACAGATTGGAATGAGCCTGATTTAGAACACGAGAAATTCTGTCCAGATATATATGATCTTTTTCACAAAGGGTGGGCCCAAAAATGGAAACAGGGACCCGGAGAAGTTGAAGAACCTCCATCCCTGAATGCAATCAAGTCTTTACTAGGTAAGTCTCTGAGGAATGTATTAAAACTGGACCTGCTTTGATGAGGGTTGGACCAAGTGAATATTACATGTTCCTTTCAGCCTATGTGATTATTGTAACCCTGTGTTAAAAAACTCTGCTGCTTCATTGTCCACCTCAGAAAAAGACTACAGAACTGCAAAAAAGAGGATCCATTAATTCAGTAAAGATAATAATTACCCCTGAGGTCTTTATTGTATTTTCTCCCCATGTCCTGTAGAGGAGAGAGAGTGATAGAATGGCTGGATGGGCACCTGACAGCCAAATTTAACACACCAAAGACGGCCTTAAAAAAACCTGATGATGTGAGATGCTTTTTTTAATTTATTGTGGTTTCCATCAATGTGTGTGGGATCCATATATATGTTGCAGCATGTTTCTGCTGCAGATCAGCAGTATTTTAATGGCCATGTGTTGTTCTGCATCTTTACTGAGGAGATGGAGGTATAGGTTTTATTCTATATTAGAATTTAATTAATGGTTTGGGGGTTGTGTGTTCCTTCTGTAATCACATTGATTTTTCTCATTGCTTTGTCCTCAGTTTGCTTTGTAAATAAAGATCTATAACTGCTTTGATTGCAAATCTATCTCTGCAAGTACTGGGTATTTTATATTAAGAACTGAATTGCATTGATTAAATCTGACTGATCATAAAAATCACTAAGTATTGTTTCAATTCATTAAAAGTCAGGCTCTGTAGACTCCATCTCATTGTTCTAAATAACAAATTCCCCCGATGTTGCTTTTATTCATGATAAATAAGGTAGAACTGTGGCTGTTACTGATGCAGTCTTCTGTGGTTGACACGAGCTACCTCCAGTACTGTGGCCACATAGCCTCATGAATTTAGGAAGCCTTTTTCCCACCTGCTAGGGCCTAGTGTAATAACCACAGGAGCTAGTGAATGGATACCAATGATACTGAAGGATGAGATTTCAGTTCTGGAATAAATAAGACATGAGGAATCCATTGTGCCTGTGAATTTCTGTGGGGAAATGACAGTTCAGAGCAAGATGGCGGCCTAGTATTAGGACTGTGATAATTTAAAACTATTTGCTGTGTGTGCAACATATGTTATGTTGCCATTTGCCATGCTCTAAGGGTAAGGCTAAGGTTCCCAGGGCACTGAAAGTCAAAAGGCTGGCAGCTGTTATATGTTCAAGACAAGTTGAGGATCTAAAATAAATCTATTTATGATCTTATTTATTTTCAAAGGATGGGCAACATCTGGATAAAAAAATTAAAAAGTCATTCTGTCCCCCTGTGTACATTTGTCTCTTTAGTGCTGTGGATTTTGTAATTTAATCCTTGTCAGATGCGTTATGTTTCCTGTGTGCAGTGTCTCTAACAGGAATTTCATCCACTGCACAGGGTAACATTGCCAGTATAGATATGCAAGCTATTGCCTGTGTTTATTAGAATTTCTGCTTGCAGAAAAGGAATATTAAAGGGATCAGTCTATTCAGATGAGTCCACTATGGTAAATACCTGTGGCTTCTTTTTTTTGTAAGTAGAATTACACTGTTACGTCTTACTGTTGTTCTAAAAGCTGGTTTTTGGTTTTGTTTTTTTTGTGTGTGTGTTGTTTTGGGGTTTTTTGGTTTTTTTGTTTGTTTGGTTGTTTGTTTTTTTTTTGTTTTTTTTTTTTGTGTGGAGAGTGATGCATGCAGAAGGAAAATTATTTAGCTGTTCTGATGTTTTAATACTTGAAAATGCTTACAGAGGCTGTTGCTGTAACTAATACAGTGATCATCATACTAAAGCCTGACTGCAGCTGGTTTATTGTGCTTTCCTCTCTTCAGATTTCATTATTTCAGTTTTATAATTGCTTGATGTTTCTTCTTTTATGCAAAGTAAGATAGAATAAAACTGTTTATGTCTCTGCATGGGAAGGCTGGAGACCATTTGAGTGGTCTCATGTTCAATTCAGTTTGTTTTATAGCATAGATCTGTAGTAGTAATGGGCAGGAACCCTGCAAGATGCTCTTTTTTTCGTATGCTGATCTTCGTATCAGATGATTTCCTAATGAGTAACAGCTCCATCTTGCTGAAACCTGCAGATTTGTACTTAACTCCTAAAGAGAGGGTAGATGCCCCCAGGAGAACAAGCAATGCCCAAAACGAGACCAAAGAGCCCAAGCCTCCAACCCTACTCTTTTGATACAAAGTAGTGACACACACACAAAACCAAAACAAATAAACAGAAAAACAACATGGCAAAAAAGCACAGAGGGTCGTAGGGCAAAATGTACAAAAAGACTGAGCTGTACTGCCTGAGGCACAGGGGCTAGTGGAATACTCTTGTTATCATCTAAATTGTGTGGGAAGACATAGTTTCAGAGGGCATTCCAGACCAACCTGTGATCAGTTAAGCTGTGTAACTCCTGTTGAGTTATTGCAGATAAAAGAAGGTAGGTTAAGAGAATCTTCTGGGACGTGCAAGAAAATGACTTCTTTGGTGTGGTTACCAGAAGACACTGTAATATATGCATATTACACTTTTTCTGATCTTAGAGTTCCTACTGAGAGCTAAATTGTGCCAGGCACTGCATCTGCATGAAAAGGCACAGTGACCTGCTACTCTGTTAATCATGAAGCCAAAGTAATTCTGTCCACCTGAGTATCATGCTTTCTGGCATTTTTTGAGTTAAGAGCTACAGAACTCTGCTGACAAATATAAAAGGAAAACAATAAGAGAATCACAAATATCAGTGGTCAGATCGCTTTGAGCTTTTTATTTCTCCTATAGTATTTGAGACTGTGATGTGTAAGGCATAGACTTTTAAGCTTCTATCTTAACTTAGCAGGACTCAAAGTCTACTTTTTACTAGAGACTGTCAAGTAGTGACTATATTTTATGGAAGCTGGTGCTTGAAAAGAAATGTGACATGCTGTAAGATCTCGATGGCAGTAAAATGTGGTAATGACGGAAGGAGCAGTGAGTTGCTTTGCCTTTTCAGGAAAAGTAGAGTCCTTGAGCTCTCAAAATGTGTGGCATCCAAATTTGTTGAACCTAAGTTTATTTAAGTGCGAGAATTATAGCAGTGGTCAGGATAGTGTGACATTTTTTCAGTAATACCCTGGGTTTTTAAACACTACCAGATAATATGGCTCTACCGATTAATTCAGTGGTTTGATATATTCATGTGAAGTTCATTACTTTGGTAATATTTGTAAATAGGTTAGACTAATAGGAATTGTTCCACAAGTGAATGAATTTAATGTAAATGTGATTGAAAATATAGCAATCACTCTATGTTGTGCTAAAAAGGTACTGATTTTCACAGTATTTCAGGGCAGATTCTTTTTGCACTTGGTTTAGTGGTAATTTTAGAAGAGTGGACCTCCAGTCTTCCTGAATAATACTCATTAAGACAAATGATACTATTTGTGAGTTATCATTTATTTAATCAATAGGGTCATTGATTCCAGAAAGTGTCAGGGTGTTTTGTTTGACAAGACTTCTTTATTTCTATCATCTAGCCAAGAATATTGAAAAACAAGAATGACTGTGTGGCCCCACTGAAATCTACAGTCATATTCAGTATTGTGGGTTAAATACTGGTCAGGTGTAGTTATTAAGGCTCCATGATGAAAAAATAAAATAACTTGTGTTTGAAGAAGTGTCCTGGAGGAACTCAAGGCTTTATTACTGGGAAAGAACATGAGTTCCAGAATGAGCATGGGGGCAAATTTATCCAATATCAGTAGTTGAAAGAAAAAGATCCCTTTTGTGTTATTAGTGCTACAGGGTAAAATCTGTGACTGTAGTGTTTGTTATGCACAGATATATTTTGTATATACTTTTATATATACGCATATTTTTTCCCCAAGTATTACTAATGCAAAGAGAAAGTACATACACATACATATATCCCATATATGTGTATATCAGTGTAAATCTCTATTCACAGCAAGTGGACTGAGAGCTATAAAATACATGTATTAAGAGTAATTGCTTTTCATATTATTCTTTAATAGCTTTCAACTTTTGCCTAATGTTAGTATCCTGATTTTTTTTTTTTTTTTTTTTCTGATAGTGATCTATACATGGTTAAAGATTTCATTTGCAGTGAAATTCCAATTTCCTGGAAAGTTGCGTGTTCCAATTTGATGCTCTGTAGCTCTTTATAATCTAGTGCTGTTTTGTGGTTGATACCTAAATCAGAGCTCATGCATGTGTTTTGTACCCTTGAGTCCATAGGTTTGGCTCAACAAAGCAGAGATGTCTTAAATTCTACTAGCCTAGCTCTGTAATAGATGGACTAAAGTGATACTGTTTCTTAAAAAATACTGTATCCTTGTATCCCACTACTTTTTTCCTCACTGTCTTAAAAATTGTGAGTATCCTTTCAAAGCACTGATTCAAAAGCAGCTCTACTCAAATCATATTAAGCTATTCTACTATTCAATTTTCTAATAGGCTCATACACATTTATTTCCTTACTTTGTGGAATTACTATTTTATGTGTGCATCCATGTTTAATTGTGCCACCAAGTTCTAAAGGTTTTTAATTTACTTGTAAGTTTTGATACTGAAAGCAAACAAATGAAAGAGAACCAGCCCACAGTTTCTTAGTAGAGATTTTAGCTTACTGTGTTGCCATGAAAGTAGTTATTCAGAGTTTTGCCGTAGTGACAGCCAAGAGGTCCTAGACTAAGGCTTATTATGGTGAGACAAAAAGCAGAAGCAATGGTGTTCCATCGTATCAGAAAAGATACTCGAACAGAAGTCTAGCTTCTTCTAGGAACAGAGTAATAAGACTAAAACAAATGCAAATGACCTTTCCTGGCCCTATGTGCTACAAAAGCTTTTTTGAAGTTCTGTAACATGTTTGTTCACGTTAATGAGCAGATGTATTTTCTTACATCTGTCAGTTCTGTGTCACCTTGTTCTTAACTTGGTGAAAATTGTCTTCTATCTGCTTTGTAGGCACAAAAAGAAGTATTTTATTTTTTTAAGTTATAGTGTATCTGTAGTTTCTGAACACTTCACTAACACTGACATCTTGCGTATGCTGCAAATCTTTGACTCTCTTTTATAACTATGTATGATACAGACCGATGTCATGTGGGAACTCAGGTGCAGTGCTACAAGAACAGAACCACACCATTCTGTGACTCAAAAAATTAAATTTTACTGAGCAGGTGGGGTATGGTGCATAGGTAGAAATTTCTGATGTAAAATTTTAGAGGTTTCTATCCAGGAGGAGCACACATGATGCACCCCAACAAACCAGAGCCCCAGCACCTCTGTTGTGGAGGATGTTCACTCTGACCACCTTTGTATTACCACTTGAACAGTGGTATTGTTCAATATCTGTCGGAAATCAAATTGCAGAATTGCAGTTGTGGTGGTGCTGAAGTGGCAGAAGTAATAGTGCCTGGCCATAGTGTAAAATAATCAGCAAGTTTTTAAGAGTAACAGTTGCAAATCGGCAAAATCTACAGTTTCTGTTCTAAAAAAAGTATAAATTACATTGCAGAGAACTATTACCTCAGCTGTTGTGTTGGGGGGAAAGGGTGTTTATGTTCTTAGTCTGTTTCTTTGAATGAATGGGGTGGTTCATCCCCCAGTCAACAGCTGGTACTTTTCCATGCAATTTTATTTGTCATATGGTAAGTTCAAACTAACTGCATTACTATAGCAGACTTATGATTTCATAACCTTATGAAATGCTCCATGTGTCTGCATCTGTTTCTGTGTACTAGCTTGAAAAATACATAAAGGCCATGATTATTGTTGAGAGTTAAGATGCAGGCCTGAAAGTTTTCCATGGGAAATACAATGTTTTTGGCAAACACATAGTTCCCATACCAACCATTCTACAAGATGCTGGATGCTGCCATTTAGCACATATGCATGTATGCAAGCTGAGAATACATTTTTAAATTTCCAGTTCATTCTGCCATACAGAAGTCACACAGTCAAATAATTAATTTCCATTGCTAATTTTTTTAGTGATTTCTGCTGAATGTTAGACCTCAGTGTAATCAGTATAATTTTTTTCATGGCACTGTGTTGTGGTGTACAGGAGCGGGAATATTTTTGGTTTTTTATTCTGCAAGTTACTAAGTTATCTGACAGAATATAAACCAAATGCACACTAATCCTTTTTATTAGTATTTTTTGTTTATTTTTTTTTAAATCCCAGAATATAATCTTTTCAAAGCAGGAAAATGCTTAAAATATGAAATGTTGATAATTGTTTTAGCTGTTGGCATAGTGCTCACAAGCTTAATTAATGTACATAAAATACTGTGTAGACACTTTTGAGGCATATAAGCTTAGAACTGAAAGCATACTCTTTCTTTCTTCATGGTCATGTATATTTTTTCTTTTTTCCTCCAGTTAATGTACAGGTCTAAAGTTCTGTTAAATTAAAACACAGAAATAGTGAACTGTATAGAGTCATTCCAGCTGTAGTGAGCATCATGCCCGATGTCTTTCAGGGCATTTTAGCATTTTATTGTATCAAAAATACTCTCTTAAAATGCTTAAATTTCCTCTTATTCAGGATGGACTAAAAGAATCTGATGGATTTTGTGACCTTAAAATAGCAGTAAAACATTATTTTCTCATATCTGTGCTTTCTTACATGGGATAAACTGGTAGAATATCACCTGTGCAAAATGTGTGGGTCTTACGTATGTAGTATCAATGTGTATTCCCCTGAAAATGCCTTTTCTGGTAGTTCGCTGACATTATTTCTAACTCTCTTACCCCTTTGCTATGTTTTTTTTTTCTAGACAAAGCAAAAGGCAAAGTAAAAATATTGTACAATAAAGATGTTGTTGAGATAACGGTATTCAGTTTCACAGTGTTACATAAATATGAAATCATTCCAATTTTAGAATCAATAATACATTGCACCAAGAGAAAATAAAACCCTGTTGCTTGCTTATGCCAAGCTCTGAACATATTTTTTGACATACTGTCTGAATAATCTGTTTTTAAAATTAAATCCTTAGATATTTTGCAGCTGCTAAATTGCATTTTCGCAGATGGATAGTTGGCCAGTGTTAGAGCTGAGATTGCCTGTGTACTCTTTAAATGCTGTTTGGCATGTGCCTGTTTTGTGAAATAGTCATCAGCTGCATCACATGTTGATAGTGAATCCAAAGAACTTCCTTAACTGCAAAGACATTGTGACTGCCTGGCCGCAGTCTTTTCTGTTTTCAAGACAGACACACACTAATGTCCTTTTTGTGCCGCCTTGGTATTCAAGAAAAGCACTTGAATGGCATGTGTGTGTCGCTTGAAGACCAAGGGATTGTAATCTCAAGTTAAGTTCTTCATCCCCATCAGAAAGACCCAGGTGAATTTGGACATGTAAGATCATCTTTTTTGTGGCATGAACAGCTGGATAACTATCAGCGTTTTGGAAGGTGTTTCCCATGCACTGGGGAATTAGGAATTTGATTGTGTTCAGGGACAATTATCTCAAAAATATTTTCTGTAGCAATGTTGGACTATGTAAATAATGCAAAAATGTTTGGTGGAATTCCGTATTTGTATCATCTACAACGTATAGCGGGTAAAGTAATACCTTCCCCTTACAGGGAGCAGAATCCAGACAGAATGAAAATCCAAATCGCAGAAATGATAAGCAATATTGTATCTATGTGTTGATTAAACAAATGGTGTTCATTGCAGATATGAATCTGTGATCACAAGTCTTCATGAAACAGAATAGAAAGGACAAATAGTGGGAGGGGTTTTGTATCTTGTTCCTGCATTTTCCTCAGATGTATTTTGTTAGATGGACTTAACAGTAACTGATTTACTCATGTGAGTAACATTTTTTGTGATCAGAGCCGAACTCAGTTAATACCATGGTAAAGGTAGATCACACAAGGGACTATTTTGAACTGAATGTTTGTGCAATTCCAGTTACTTAGAAACTGCATCATGTATACATAGTAAAATTTCATGGGAATGCATTTTGAAACAATTCACCGGAATCACTGATTATTAATTATTTCTTAGCAAACACAAATGCAATGTTTTGTAAAGTGTTCTGCTTAAACTTAACAAAATTTATAGTGCATCAGTATCTTGTAAATCGTAGAAATATTAAGGTAATGCTTAATGAAAAATTATTTTTCTAGGATAATAACCATGTTTGAAATCAGTTCTACTTCTGTGTTTCTGGAGTCACATGCTGTAGAGGTAGGATTTAAATATGCATGAACTTTCTTCTGGGTTTTTGCCATTGAGAAAGACAAGGGTTGCTAGAGATGCTTCTCCTCCTCTCCCTCCCTCAGTCTGATAGTAAATGAGCCTGATAATTGCTTCTGTTAATATTTATAGTAGTAGTGTAGCTGTGGATTAAAACTTCTGTCCACACTGCTCCCTGCTTCATTGCAGCCATCACTGTGTTTCCGGGCAGACCACTATCAGGATGATTTTTCCTTTCCTCAGCAGTATTTGCATCCTTTAGCTGTGCTGTTGCCCTGTGGTCAGAACCGTGCTGCAAAATGTGTGTCTTTTGTGCTGGGTGTCAGCTTTTTGTGTTAATCTTCTGTAGAAGAGTAATTCTGCTGTTCCCATATAGGTGTGGTATACAGCTTTGTTTGATTCAGCTGGAAAAGTCTGTGCTGTTGACCTAACAATCAAATTCAGTCTTCCATAAAAAACTGGAGGCACCCTAGATGCTATGGTTTGTGTGGGGGACAAAGGTGAATGGCTGGAAAGAGACAATTTTGCTGGATTTGTGATGTGTTGGAAGCAAGTTCAAACACAAAATGATCTAAAAAGACTGCTATTGTTGAAAGCATCTGGAAATACAAGGATCATACCTTTCAGATGCTCTCTGCATTATACAAATCTAGTCTTAATAAGCTGTAAATATGAGCTGTTTTTCACTTAACAGTCTGGCAAGAAATGGATTCTGTGTGTCAATGTGTTTGTGTATAAAGGGCTAGAATAGTACGTAATCATTGTGCTCTCTGCTTTAGAAGTGCAGAACAGTAAAGAGGGTATCAAGCATGGAGGAACAAGAGAGAAGGGAAGGGAAAAGGGGAAAAATGGGAGAGAAGAGGAGGGGAAGACAAAGGAAGGGAGGAGAGGCAAAAGAAGAGAAAGGGGAAGGGAGGACATGCGAAGGAAGAGAAGGGGAAGGGAGAAGTACTGGCACTAAAATTCAGTTCTGAAGAACCCTGCTGGTGACTGGTTGCCAGCCAGATATACCTCCATTCACTACAACCCTTTGAGTCCTGCTCTTCTGCCAGTTCCTCACCTAGTGCACCATATACCTGGCCATCACACAGTCGGGCAACTTTTGCGTAAGAATGTTGTGAGAGACAGATTTCTTACCAAAATCAAAGAAAACTACATCTACTTTCTCACCTTCAAACACAATGTGAGTGCGTAGAATGTTATCAGTTGAACTTTCCCTTTGTGAACCCATCTTGATGGTGCCTGGTAGTTACATTGTTATTTAAATGTATTTCAGTAGCACCCAGTATGATCTCCCTAATTTTTCCAGGAACTGAGGTTAGACTAGCATGTTTTGCAGTTTCCTGGCTCTTCCTTCACACTGTCCTTATAAATTGGAGTAGCATTGGCTAGCTTCCAGTCAGCAGGGACCTCCCCATACTCTTCTTAAAAAAACAGAAGAAAGTGCAAATCAAAAGCATACATACAGAAATAAATTTAAAAAGTGTTCTGTGTCTCTTCTTTAAACTTAATAGCCAGAAGTAAAGAAGCTTTACTTACTTGTAAATTAATCTCGGGAGGGAGGCAGCTGAGCCGTGATTTTTAATTACTAGGAACTTAAGATAGTGTGTAAATTGCAACAGCAGGGGGAAGGCAGGAAAAAACCAAGCTTTGCTTTTTTCTTTTTGTTTGTTTGTGCTTCTCTTTTGGTTTCCATTTTAATCAATCATGCTAAATCTACTAATAAATAAAGTCCCATATTCATTGTAGATTAAAAAATAGATACAAATGGGTGTAGACAAAATAGCACAGCTTTCAGCATTGTGATAGGGATTAAGAAAGAAAAGGAAACTTTTCCTCAAGTTTGAATTGAGAACTGTCTAGAGTAATCAGTAATTTCATACGTTATTTTCACAGTAAGAGTTTGCTGAGGCAGGAGAGTATGTTGAAACAGAGAAGTGAAAGGAAAATCAATTTCTGAACATTGTGGAAAATACCTAGCACTTCCATTAAAGTTGCCATTGATTCTTGGGTCTCTTTTAATTGTGATGGTTCTTGTGATTTGTTATTCTCTCCCTTTTTGACACCCTTCCTCATCGCAAAGAGTCTCTGGTCCAGTGTTAACTCCTGATTCTCATGTCATAACGTGCTACTGCATGCTTGTCTTGTAAGGAAGCGTGCTTATTTTGGCAGTCTTGTCATGAGGCTGGGACACAGATGAGCATTCTTTGAGTAGAGAAACTCACAAGGAAACATATCAAGTAGCTTTGCAGGTGTATGGATACTCAGTGAAGCAAGAAATTTCTATTTAGGTTTTGTAGGTAACTACTAATTGGGCAGCATGGGTTGGTGTGAGCTGTGGAATTTACAATATGGCCATGGCCGTGAATATATGTGTATATATATACTTCTGCATACAGGAAGGATCTCTTGACAACTGGGTACTTTTGAGCATGAGGCTTCAAGTTGAATTTGTACTTTCACATATCCATTGATAGCTTTTCAGGCACATTGGAGAGAGTAGTTAATAATTAATGCTTAATTTCTTGGGGTTTTTTTTCTGTCTCTTGGTTCACCTAAACTGCTGCAGGTTTGCTGAGGTGTTAACAGGTGACAAAAGATTGCATAGCAAGCATGCAGGGAGGAAACATACAGAAAAGTCCATGTGGTATGATGTAAATACCATTGCATCAGGTAGGCAGTAACAACTAGAGATGCCCCCTTGCATTTCAAGACTAGTACAAGGTAATGCACGTTTATTCTGATATCCATGAAAGATACGTGTTGTAGCAGACTCCAGAGTACACATGCGGTGAGTTTCATGAGTCTGGCATGTTGTGTATGGCAGTTGGATTGCACAGCACTGTCCGTGTGGTTCTAGTACCATTTTGGCTAGGATAATACAGACAAAAAACCCTGTGTGGTTTTCTACCTTTAGGAAGAAACTCAGTCCTCATAAAAAGAAATATTGGAAGTAAGTATACCCTAGCAAAGGACTAGATGTTGAGTCAGGTGATCCCCTGGGGTCCAGTTTCTTAATATAAAATGAAGATGGATTGAGCTGCTGTCTTCTCCCTCTCTGCTGCAGTTGTAGCTGGTACATGCATTCCTTTGTATAGGCTATGCCAGAGGCATTGCCTTAGCTGAACTTTCACTGGTTATAAAGAAGTTACTTTCTCTAATATGCTTTTGGTCTGCTGCATCATCCTGTGCAATTTTACTTTTTATAACATTTTTAATGAAACTTATTTTTTGCCCTTAGCTTTATGGAGTCTTTGAAATGCCAGAGAAAAAAGTAATTAAGTAGAGTAATGGCCTTAAATACAGCTCATAGTTCTTTGTCGATACACTTTAAAGAATGCTTTTTACAGAGCAAAAGCCCACAGAATTAATATACTCCCAAAAGATATTTCCTATACATTTTTTTTTATTTTTTTTTTTTAATTTTGGAAGGAAACAGAAGGAAATGTGGGGGTGGAGGTTTTTTTGCTCATACTCTCCTTATACTTGAGCTGAAAGAAGTACTACCTTTGTTATCTCTACTTCAGTCTAAAAAGAGGCTTGTGTAAAGACTTGTGTGCAGTTCTCTTGTGCAATGGCTACTTAATTCCAGGCATGTTTTGCTCGTCTGGGCATCTCAGTTTTTCAGGGTGAACTTTCTTTAGGGCCTCAGCCTTTATGGATACCCACAAGTGCCTCAGGCTTGTTTTCTGTGTCAGTCTACAAAAAATGTGGAACAATATATCCCAGTTTTCTGAAGTCATTGCAGCTGCAACCATCCACCTTCTCTCATTTTATTCAGAACACGCGCCAGGGTCTGTATCCTTGTTCTGCATATTCCTATTTCCCAGGCCAGTTTCTTTACCTCTTGTCCTTTTTGGTTGTCAAAATAAGGGACTGAAGAAATCAAGATGGGAGGTCCAAAGGAATGTGAGAATTTTCACTGCCCTGAAGGTTACCTGTATATTTTACAGAGAGGACTGACAGTCTTTGGAGCACAAATGGGAAATTAAGCCCTGTTCTTAATTTCTGATCTTGCATGGCATTGTTTTATTTCCTTAGGCTGACTGCAGTGCATTCAGTTTCTCTTTTTTTGCAGAATGAAACAGCTTCAGCAGGAAATGGCGTCTGTTCTCCTGCTAAGAAAAAGAAAGCAGAAAGGGATAGCTACATAGCTGCTGCGTTAGGGTACGTGTTTCCTTTCCATGCACCTGAAAACTGGGAAGGTGTTAATGGCCCATGAAAATACAGGCTAGATCTTTGTAATTACACAGGTAGAAGGATTGTCAAGTATCTACATCTAAATATCATGATAAATTGTGCTATTTTTTCTGCAACACCTTGGCTTCCAGATGCAGATACATATCTACTTTTATAAGTTGCGTTTTTGTAGGTAGCACAGATGTCTCC
The DNA here is from genome assembly GCA_009867235.2 of Psittacus erithacus. Lineage (NCBI taxonomy): Eukaryota > Metazoa > Chordata > Aves > Psittaciformes > Psittacidae > Psittacus > Psittacus erithacus. Next base: position 41,865 of record WYDI02034862.1, read on the forward strand.
TAGAGAAACTTGTGTAAAATATGGGCTCACTCTGTCCTTTTAGATATTTATAAAGTATTCAGCTATTCAAAATCCTCACATATTGCATGTCATTATTAAACACTATAAAAAAGGATTCGGCCTGTTCTGCGTGAACATGCAGGACTTTTTTAAACTTGTGACTAAATATGTAAGCAAACACAGAGGGTTGTTCTCCACTGGTATCTTCTCTGGTGTGTTTCCAGTGTACAGATGATAGTAAATAGTACATGCAAGATGTCTCCTGCAGAAATCTCCTGGCATCTCTGATGGAATTAAAAACGTGAAAAATACTGATTTACATTACTGAGCTGTGGTTTTAATAGGTCTGTTCATACACAGGTCATTAAAAAAAAAAAAAAGGAAAAAAACCCATTAAAAATGTAAGATTCAGTTTGGAAGATGTATGTAATTACAAGAAATATGTCATGGAAGACATTTGCGCAAGAAAATACAGGTTATCAAATCAAAAAAGTAGTCTTGAATTTTTTTGTTAAAATAGACATAAAAGGCCTTGTGCAGCCTAATGAATTCAAATTTTTAGCTACACTTTTAACTTAAATTTATTATTGTTTTCTAGAAATTAAAGAAAACCTAGTTCTTTGTTCTGACTCATAAATAAACATAATGACTTAGTTGTTTTTCAAAGATCTGTTATTGTGACTGGAAAAGGCTGTGATACTACAGCTCAGTAATCTGTAATTCTGACAAAATTTGTCCTGGAAATCTACAGTAAGAGTGTACTGGATCAGTTTTGGCCACTCTTTTCCATGGTAATGGTTGTGCCTCTTAAGTTTTCCTTCCTTCCCACATCCTTTTATTAAAAAAAACCCAAAGCAACAAAAAAACCCAACAAAAAACTAAAAAGAATTTTACTTCAGAGCAACTATTTATATTGCTAGACTGTGTAATTGATTAGCAGATGCTCTGAGTAGAATATAATGTCTGTTTATATAACAGCCACGAAATGATTGCCTTATCTTTCACATGATTGCTTATGAAGCAAATTGGCTTTCAGAATGAAGATTTGTATGTTCCTACAAATTAACCCATGTATTTGCCAATTGTGCTATTTAATTAACTGTCATGTTTCCCTTATGACCATCGGGTTGCAAGTTTGTTTCCCTGGGGGGATGTCTTTTATAAGAGAATGTCTTTTTTCTTCTCTTGCTATGTTAGGTAATATGGTCAGCTGCAGCATTTCTGCTGAGTTTTCTGAAATGGCTAAAATTTTGTTTCATTACAGAAAATACATTTACAAAACTATGTTATTTTGCAGATGTTCCTTATTGGCTACATCTGTATTATTTGAGTTTCCTGTTATTTTCAAATTTTAAAATACAGGTAAATTTAATCAATGCATAACTATTTATTTTACCTTTATTTAAATTACAGTGTAGAATCTCAGCTTTTAAGTATTTAATTGTGTAGATTTCTATTAATTTGTATCCTCATTGCACAATATTAATCTCAGTTGCTGCTGGCAAAGGTATGCAGTCATACTTTCACCAGCGAGTTCATGCATCATGGCAATATATACATAACTTAAGGTGCCTGGGTAAGAAAACATTCACCATACTTGGTCCCCTAGTTCACTACATGAAGATGAGAATAGTGTGCAGGACTTGTGGGTCACTGCATACATAAAAAATTATGAGGACCTTAGAATATTCTGTATAAAGGCATTCCAGCACCTAAAGAGAATGTTCCTGCAAGCATTTCAAATGGAGGTTTGATCAGGAGCTGATGCTTGACAAATCCTGACAGCTGACTTAGATCATGGAGCAGATTTTCCTAAGCGAGATCGCAAAGCCGTGCAGGAAAACGAGGGGATCAGACCCAGTCAGCATGGGTTCATGAGGGGTGGGGGTCCTGCTTGACCAACCTGATCTCCTTCTATGACAAGATGACCTGCCTGGTTGAGGGAAAGGCTGTGTGCATTGTCTATTTGGACTTCAGTGAAGCATCTAACGCTGTCTCCCGCAGTGTAATCCTGGAGAAATTGGTTGCTCATGGCCTGGGCAGGGGGATTCTTCACTGGGTTGGAAACTGGCTGGATGGCAAAGCCCAAAGAGTGGTGGTAAATAGCATCACATCTAATTGGTGACCAGTCAGTCGGGGCTTGGTATTAGGGCCAGTAATATCTTCATCGATGATCTGGGTGAGGGGAGTGAGCGCACCCCCTCAGTAAATTTGCGTATGACACCAGCTTGACTGGGAGTGTTGATCTGCTGAAGGATACGAAAACTTTCCAGAGGTATCTGGACAGGCTGAATCTATGGGCTGTGGCCAGTGGTATGAGGTTCAATAAGGCAAAGTGCAGGGTCCTGCACTTGGGCCACAAGAGCCCCATGCAACCCTACAGGCTTGGGGAAGAGTGGCTGGAAAGCTGCTCATGGAAAAGGACCTGGGGATGCTGATTGTTGGAGCTGAACATGAGCCAACTTGTGCCCAGGCAGCCAAAAAGGTCAACAGCATCCTGGCTTGTATCAGCAATAGTGTGGCCAGCAGTGTCAGGGCAGCGATCATCCCCTTGTACTGCACTGGTGGGGCTGCACCTTGAATCCTGTGTTCAGTTCTGGGCCCCTCAATAAAAGAGAGGCATTGAGGTGCTGGAGTGGGTCCAGAGAAGGGCAACAAAGCTCGTAAAGGGTCTGGGGCACAAGCATGATGAGGAATGGCTGAGGGAAGTGAGGGTGTTTAGTCTGGAGAAGAGAAGGCTCAGGGGGGACCTTGCGTTCTCTACAACTACCTGAAAGGAGGTTGTAGTAATGTGGGAGTCAGTCTCCTGTCCCAAGTAACAAGCTATAGGACAAGAGGTAATGGCCTCTAGCTGTGCCGGAGGAGGTTTAGAGTGGATATTAGGAGGAATTTCTTCACAGAGAGGGTGATCAGGCATTGGAACAGGCTGCCCAGGGAAGTAGTGAAGTCACCATCCCTGGAAGTGTTCAGAAACGGTGTAGATGAGAGCTTGAGTGATATGGTTTAGTGGTGGTCTTGGCAGTCCTGGGGTAATGGTTGGACTGAATGATCTTAAAGGTGTATTCCAACCTAATTGATTCTGTGATTCTATTCTGTGATTCTGTGGTGTATCTGTGTCAAAAAAAATGAGCTCTTGGGTCCTAAATACCAACTGTTCCATTATGCCTAGCTTACAAGGAGTTTTGTACCTTCCTTCAGTAAGAGGTGGGAGTCCAAGCTCTTATGTCACTTAGAGGCAACATTTATTTGCAAGCAGAGGAGCTGTTTCTGACCCCCATCTCACACTGAATTGGGAAGTTGCCGGAAGTGTCTATCCTTCACAGTCAGGGTTGGGTTTTGAATATTACTTGCTCCTACTGTGCTTGCAAACAAATGCTCACAGTTTGTGCCATTCCAAGAAAAAAAATCCTCTTTCCTATTATTACAGAGTCGTTACTCTGATCTCCTGGGTGTCACAGGTTTAAACAGTTTTGAGCATTGCAGAATATCAGTAAATAGGGAAAATTAAAACACTGAGATGGATTTTTTATTGCTAGTTTTTTTTCCTTCTCTGAGTGATTCTGTGCCTTCAGAATAGGGTATGATGTTGACTCCAGGTTGCGTGCATATACACACCTGCTTATTAGTATTCTGTTTTGGTTTTAAGATGTAGGGCTTGGGATGTGGGTTGTTTTTTTTTTTTGTGGTAGGTATTTTGGGCTTTTCTTTTTTTCTTTTCTTTTCTTTTCTTTTCTTTTCTTTTCTTTTCTTTTCTTTTCTTTTCTTTTCTTTTCTTT